>OMNO01021156.1:0-18571 GCA_900303215.1 Trachyrincus scabrus | reverse complement strand
ATCAGGCTCTTCTCACGCCAGGGCTCTGCAGTGAGTCCTCGGGTGTAGTGCTGTAGCGACGCCAGGGGTGGCGCTGTTGAGCAACAACCAGAAACACGATTACACCGAGTACCTCTACAGACCACTGGTGTCAGTAACACGATGACCTCTACAGACCACTGGAGTACCTCTACAGACCACTGGCGTCAGTAACACGTGTTCCTCTACAGACCACTGGAGTACCTCTACAGACCACTGGCGTCAGTAACACGATGACCTCTACAGACCACTGGAGTACAGTAACACGAGTATCTCTACAGACCACTGGCGTTAGAAACACCGAGTATCTCTACAGACCACTGGCGTCAGTACATAATGGTGATGTGTTTTGTAGGCGGGGCCTAGCCGGGGTTAGGGTTAGGGTTAGGGTCAGGGGTTAGGGTTAGGGTCAGGGGTTAGGGTTAGCTGTCTCTTGACAGGTTGTTCAAGCGGTGGCAGTAAAATACAAATCTGAGCACGGAATTTATTCTTTAGCTTGCAAACTTGAAACACAAAACATGATTATGGATCTTTCACATGCCTCCGTTTGTACATGCCTCCGTTTATTGTAAAGGTGTGTCGGCACAAGATAAGGAGAGAAACATACGAAATAAACCCATGCTTAGCTGTTGCCAGACTCATAGTCCTGTCATTGTTGGCGTTAACTACTAAATGGCCAAATGCAATGGACATTTATACATATCTTGTTGACACACCCAGCATGTACACTAAAGACAAACTAAAGGCAATACTAGATGCGTATAGTTATGTCCAAGACATAGGATTCCATGACTTGGTGGAAGATATTATTGCTAATATAGTTACTATTTAATTGGAGTTCATATGTATTCTATGAATTGCATAATAATAGGCCTACTAATAATAACTTTATTTATATAGCACCTTTCAATAGAGTATATTAGGCTTACTGTTCTTTAATAGGTCTAATGTTTTCCTTAAATCTATATGGTCTAATATAGCCTCATAATTGCAGATTATTGTTCTATTTATTGTGATAAAATGTGTCGTTAAAGAAAACAATGACTGACTTTTTCTTTCCAGTTAAGAAGTTGAACTTTTAAGTTAGCAGTGCTTTCTGCATAGCAGAACAAGTGCGTGGCATTCAGTGTGCAAGTGGACACGTTTGTTTGTTTACATACTGATCTGCTCTAAGGTTGCAAACATCGGTCAATACTCTGCCTGTTTCCATTTTTTATAGCACATTTATTGTTATTGGTTAACGGCTAATGACCGGTGATGATGATAATGATACACTCAAAGTACACTTTGATTATGTCACCAGTGTATTTGGAACAAACTTTAAAATGTATTACAGTTTGCTTAATAGTAATGTAGAAGAGTATTTACAGTGCAATTATGTGACAATTCATGCTACATAAATAAATGCACTTAAAGTATACTGCTGTCGTATTATATGCACTTATATAGAAGTGCATTTATAGTGCAGTTCTATGATAATTTAAAGTATATACTGAAATCGGGACTGCACACCTGCACATGGTTCTAATACCATTATCAAGTTTGCAAACAACACAACGGTGGTTGGCCTACAGGGAGGAGGTCCAGCACCTAGCAACAACCTGGCTCTCAACACCAAGAAGGCCAAGGAGCTCATTGTGGACTACAGGAAGACCTGGTGGCACACACACCCCCATCCACACACCCCCATCCGTACCAACAGGACGAAGGTTGAGCGTGTCGCCAGCTTTAAGTTCCTGGTTGTCCACATCTCTGAGGATCTCTCTTGAATCCTCAACACCTCAACTCTGGTCAAGAAGGCTCACCAGCATCTCTTCTTCCTGAGGAGATTGAAGAAGGTCCATCTGTCTCCTCAGATTCTGGTGAACTTGGTGGTGGTGCTGCTCAACGCATCACTGGCTCCTCACTCCCCATCATTGAGGCTGTCCAGCGTAAGCGATGTCTGCGGATGGTGCGCAGCATCGTCAGGGACAGCGCTCACCCCAGCCACGGACTGTTTGCACTCCTCCCCTCTGGGAGGCGCTACGTGTCTCTCCGTTCACAGACCAGCAGGTTCAGGAACAGCTTCTTTCCTGCGGATGTCACCATGCTGAACTCTGCACCATGGATGTTCCTGGGCATTCATAGCCACCGCCAAGGCCTTCCTCAAGGGACAGTCAATCCTGGAGCACATCCAGGAAATTGTCACCAAAGTGGGTAAGTACTCCTCCCCAGTTTGTTCTTTCAATTATTTACCAAAATACTCTGACTGATAAAGTGTTACATCTGTGTGTGTGCTTTTATTTACTTACCTCTCCACACTCTGCTTTCCCCTGCCAGGACCACTGACAGCCCACCAGGAGCAGCAGTATTTCACAAATATGAAATACGCCAGAGAAAACAGCAACCTGTCTGTGGTGCTGCCTTCCACCAACCTGGAGAAGTATCAGATCTCTGACCCACTGCTGGCTCAACTGGTGGATGTAGCACTTCTGGTCCGGCCTTCTAAGGCTTCTGGCTTGTTTAAAACTACTTACTGAAATGTATTCCACTTCAGTTTAATAGACCTGTCAGTGTGCAGTTTACATGTTCTACCTGTGTGTTGAATTTATAACGGTTCACATTCTTTCAAAACGCTATTAGAGCCATCTGACGCATGTTCAGCCACCACATCTCCCTGGCGGGGTACTAAGGGGACAGGGGCTCCTGGTCTTCATAGAGATGTAAGTGGGTGGTCTATGAGCAGGTCCTCTTGTTTCTGTTTTTTGTTTATTCTCATGAAGCCATGGACCACACACACCATGCTGGACCAATTTATCATTTAAGTTAGCAGTTTAACAATCTATAGCAAATCAATATGTGGTATTGATTAATAAGGTGTGTCATCTCAATAGAAACTATATCACAGGCCTGGTCAATTTCCACTGCGGTAGCGTCATCTACACTTCTACACATTGGGTATGACTTTAACATCTAATTATAAAAAATATATATATATTTTTAAATATGCTTATATAGCCGCACCTCTCCGAAGCGGCGTGACCGCAGTACATGTATGCGGTGTATATACTTGGTGACGGGTGAATATGTGTCCATGGGCTGTCACCCTTAACTGGTTCCCACATTGGCCCACCTTATTGTAAGCTCCGTTTTATCATCTCGGAGAAGCTCTCCTCAAACCGAGGACTGGACGCTTCGCGCCAGCTGTAGTCTGTGATCATGTGACGAAAACACGCAGTCAACCATCTAGCCCGTAGAAGTGGTGCAAGTTGTGCTGAAGCGAGGACAAATACACGAGAACGTGGTCTTTATAGGGAACTCCTGGCGTCTGATGCCTTCTGTATCCTAGAAGTCTATTATCTACCATCAACCCCTCTGGCTTCCAGGGGACTCTGAAGATACCGGCCAGGCTGGACCAGGCCGGACCGGGCCAGGCTGGACCAGCACCAGAGAGACCGCTTGGTGTTCTGGAGGAGGCCGTCTGCTGGTGGCTTCGAGGATGGGGGAGCTGCATGACCCAGAGCATTCGGTAAGTGGACATGTTGTTGGAATCCGCTCGTGTGTGTTGGGACAATACGAGATCCAAACAAGCGAGATGTTGGACAATACGAGACACAAACAAGCGAGATGTTGGACAATACGAGATAGGGTTAGCCGTTAGCCACCATGCTAGTGGAGCCGGTAGGGGAGATTATCACCCGGAACGGAAACGTCCATGAAGCACTCCTCCGTGTTATCTGGACAACAATACTAATATCCGTATAGTGGGTCGGATGAAGTGAAAACAACATAATACACGAACTTAGAAACACAGCACAGACGTTTCCAGCGTTTAGCTCGACATAAACAGGAGATGTGTCGAGTGCTAGCAGCTAGAAGTGCAGCTAACTTAGCTTTGACAGCATACGTTGAGTTTACCGTAGCAAATAGGACTAGTGTCCGCTAAAATGTATATATTCCCAAATATTGATGTACTTTTAAACATCATTACCATGCTCGCTGGCTAACGATATGTGATCCGGGAACCAAAGGGCATGCATCTTGAAGAAGGCCCACGGTTACAGCCAGGTAACGTTAGCACCGACAGTTAGCCTAGCTGTCTTTTGCCCTTACTGTCCTCGTTTCCAAAACAAATGTGATCTTTGTATGATTGGTGATCACGCTATCGGTTTCTCACTCTGCGTTCAATTGGCTATACATCGATCGTAAGCGATCACTTGACATGGCCAGGCTGTGTACTCGACATTAGCTCTGCTCGACTTTAAAAGGCCCTGTTTTGGCTGACAATGCTCCTCAACACAGGCCATGCTGTAGTTTCTTATATAACTGTATGCCCTCACAGTTGCCTTTGTGATGGTTGATATTATGAAGACGTTCGCCACTTAAACATGTTTGTTTGGTTTGCATGGAGTCTGTTGTGCTGATCTTGGACTGCATCCATGTTCCTATACAACACTGTCCACATGATGCAACACACTGGACTTGCAGCTTGGTTCTTGTTGTATGTTTTTTTTAGAAACGTTTTCCAATATCAATGACAAGTCACTATCGTTCTTCTCGACATTAAACGACACATAAGCATGGCGACCAACAGTCTTTCTACTGGAACAATGGAGGGCATTGAGCTGAAGACAAGTCGCTTACACCGCCAAACCTGTTAAGAAGCATCCTTATGTTTAGCAAAGAAAAGACACCATGGCAACAAGCAAAGTCTGAACTCGTTAAATTGTACATGTGATATGATGTGTTGAACCAAGAGGCTGTGCGAATTTGGCCTGTGAACTCATGTCATCTCCCTTTCTGTTTTGTCAGGTGTGGCATCACATGTGAGGACTCACTTCTCTGAATTGGGTCTATCTGGGCCAGCAGTCTCTACAGATCCACAAACCCTATAGACATTTTGCACAATGGATGCTGTGCTGAAGTCAGAGATCAGGTATAAGACATGTCTAATTTCTTTCAACAAAATGAAAATGTCATGTTTCTTAACGGTTTGCTTCCATGAAGTACATTCTCATAACATACTAACACACATTTTGGTATGTTCCATGAATAGTAGTAGGTAATTGATGGTAATAATAGGGTTGTATTTTTTTTAATGGTGGCTTTAAAAACATGGATACATGGCACATTTCCATTACGATTGGTATTACAGAATATAATTATTCAAACAGCTATAATGCTTAATGTCATTCAGACCTTTTTACTGCTTGCAATGTTGCATTGGTGGTGATCCGTCATTGAATGTCACTATACAGTTGTCTGGGTTTGGAGCTCACTGGCAAATTGGGGAGCAAATCCTAATGGAATAGTTGACCTAGTTGTTGCATGGCACTCATGTCATAACTTTCCCAAAGGAAAACTAACACTCTTGAAATAATACAATACAAAGGACGAGCATTTGTGAGCTCTTGTTAATTCAGATTTACATAAAATGATACGTAGTTCAATAAAAATATCAAACAAGCTTTGCTATATGGTCGGGATATGAACTATCATGCTTATAAGCTATTTTCACCTTGCTTTTGTTCAAGTTCACCTTGGATTAATGGAAATTAAATGGGCCATAAAATGAATCCTTTAATTTGGCTTAACTGAATCGTACCATGGCACAATGTTATGTGCCTATTCTAATATCATATCGTTGTTATTGTTGCTAATGTTTGTTGTCACATATCTAGTATTTTTGTATGATCTATAACAGCTTTTCATATGCTAAAAGAACAAATTTCATGTCGTCAATATAAGATATACCTGATACAGGCACAATGGGCTACATTTTAAACAAAACATTGTTTCTAGATTGCAATGGTAGAAATTATGTGTCAATCTAATTTTGTATTTGTTTGGATGTACATTTATAACTGTGTAAACTGTGGCTTTATTTGTGCCCTTTATTACCATGTCAATTGTTGTGCAAAAAATTATCTAAATTTCATCTTTAAGTTGTAATTGGTATTGCCTAACTGTCCTGTGGTAATATATATATATTTCTCTTTTTTTATTGTCCCATTACTGCAGAGAGGAGGGGAGTGGCACCTCGGTAAGTTATATACACAGTTCTTTTTGACGTGCTAAAATGATCATATCACTATTCACATGGTCTTATCCATAATGTCCTCCTTTATTTAGGTAACGGTGGAGGGCCTCTCTAAGGCAGCATTAATGAAAAGCCTCACTCCGAGGGTTATGCTGTCGAACCATCTCTTGCCCAAAGGGACCAAGATGAAGGTGAACTTGGAGGACCAGGGTCGCCAAAAAGTGTCCTTCAGCTTCTCTCAGACGAAGAAGCCAACCCCAAGCGTGTTCTTCGTCCCTCCGAGCCCCGAGAAGTCTCTAGCTGAATCTTCTTCTGCCTTGACACTTGAATCCTCGCCCCCTCAAGACAGAACGGTGCAGAATTTGGAGAGTGCAATGGAACTGCAGTCACCTACGGTGCCAACGTCATCAGCTGAGCCCCTTTCTCCTCCAATGTCAGTTCCCTCACCCCCTAAACCTAAAATGGACCTAGGAAAGATTCATTTCAAGAAGCAGATTCTCAGTGTCTCTGGAACTGAGGAGAAACCAACGCCTAGCAATGTGCCACAGGAGCCTAATTCCCCTCAACAACCAGTTCTAATGCAATCCTCTTTGCAAAGCAGGGCAGAATTGTCCTCACCAAAGCTTCAGACTATTAGCACTGATTGCTTGTCTGAGAATGCGCAAACGGAAGCCTCTGAGATAAGGGTAACTCCGAGCCCCAATAAGCCTACAGACTCTTCAGGAAAGGACGGTGAGACTTCCAGTATCATTCAGCAGGATGATGGGGTAAACAAAAGGAAAGCCAGGTCTCAATCTGAAAGTGCTCCTCCAGGCTCAGAATCGGATGGCGATGGCGCCAAATTGTCTTCCAGCCATAAGATAATTGAACCCCCGTTTAAAACAAAATCTGACAGTAGGAGCAAGGAGGAGAAAAAGTCTTCCTCTGGGTCAAACGTGGATGAAAAGGAAAGTTCCTCGAAACGTTCAGAGAACCACGAAAGGTCCTCCAGTTATTCAAAATCAGACCGTGATTCAAGGCACCCATCATCTCGGTCATGTCGTTCCGAGAAGGAGCGCAGGAGGTCCAGGACTAAATCAAGGTCAAGATCAAGAGGATCTAGGACAAGTTCATCCCACTCAAGAACTGATCGATCCAGGTGTGATAGAGGGTCGAGATCTGACAGGTCATACTATCACGATTCTGATCGGAGGTCACACAGGAGCCCACCAAGGAGAGAGAGGAGATCCTCACGATCCCGCACTGACAGAATCAGGGATAGCTCCGACTCTGATGATGACCACAGGAGGAATCGAACCAGGACAAATGACTCGAGTAGATCATCTGTTCATTCCAGCTCGCAAAAGGACTCAAAATCATCATCTCACTCAAAATCTGAGAAGGATTCTAAATCTGTAGATTCTCCTCACTCCACAGAGACTGACAAAAAATCATCAAAGTCTGAGAGGACTGTGAGGAGAACTTCAGACTCTGATTCCCACCGTAAGCGCTCTCCTGAAGTGGACTCCAACCACCGTAAATCTGCCACGCATCACAAATCCCAGAGTAGTGCTAAATCTACCTATTCTAGTCACTCTCAGACTTCTGACAGAAGACGCCAGAAAAGCCCGTCCAGTGACTTGGAGGCAGATCAAAAAGGGAAGACCCGCATCTCTGACAGGAGCTCAGGCACTGAAGGTACCGGTTTAATCTCCCAGAAGATTGGTCAACAGGAGTCGAAAGACCCCTCCAAGTCCAGCTCAAAAATGTCAGTAATTGATAGACAATCACAAGATTCAATTCACAGCCTTAATAGGATACAAACACATCCAAGCACTACAGAATCCCACTCCTTTAATGAAAAAGAAAAAAAGTTGAATGATGCATGCCAGACAAAGGAACAATATAATAAGAGCTCCAAGGACACAGTGTTGTCCTTTCACAAGGATTTGCAAGAATCATCCTCCCAAAGATTAAAAGCTGTTTCAAGTCTTGAAAATGAAAGCACTTCAAGTAAAGGTCAGACTCTTGTTAGTGCTAGCCAAGGAGACATGGATATTGTTAAAGAAGGCCCCAGTACCAACAATGTGCTGCATGTGGACTCTAATGCGATTACCTCAAATTTATGCAGTAATAATGATAATACAGAATCCAGCCAGGGCGAACTGGATATACAGGCTTCGTTACCGCCGAATTCCTCAGTTGGGACGGTAAATGTACTTGTTGCAGATGACTTGCAACAGAATGCTAACTCTGAGGATGTTCAGCTAACAAAATATGTAGCTGTCAACATTGAACCTGGCACAAGTTTGCCTGAAATATTATCACATCGGAAGGCTGAGAATCAGCTGTTGCCTACAAGTGAACGACAACATCCAGATCCAATTAAGAACACCAGCAGTAGTACAAAAAAGTCTCGCTGGGATATTGTTGGACAGGACGCATCAGACAGTGATAATTCCCAGAGGCTACCATCTGCGGATAATAAACCTACTGTTAAAAAGGTGATCTCTGTTAAAAAAATAGAGTTCTCACAAGATGTTAACCCGCAAGGAGTTAAACAACACGAAGACGGGACACATTCCAGAACGGCACAGAACACAGAGATGACAAAGCGGGAAACCATTTCTCATCGCATATCTTCTGCCAAGTGTTCACTCAAAGACCAAAATATCACGGATACACGTCTCTCTGACTCGAAACCTGAAAACCTTACTGAAAACCTGCGTGATCACAATACCTCAGCAATAAAAAACGCTACAAATGTGCAACATTTGCCCAGCATTATTGTTGAAGAACGTCATAACGCTCACAAGAGCGCACCAGTAAAGAGAGAATCGGTTAATGTTGGTGACTCTGGAGGACACAGCAATGCCAGTGACAGTGATGACTCTGAGTATGACTCTGATTGTGAACAGGCAATCAAACGGTTACACTCTATAGTAGTCATACCCAAACAATCATCCATAGCGCTGGATCCACCGGATACTGGGGCCTCTTACAGTCCAATGAGTAGCTCAGAGGAGCAACGTAGGAATGACGTCAATCACCACAAACATAGTACTGGTGCTGGTGAGGTCCAAACTCAAATGTTTTTTCAACAGAGGCATCCAAGTGTTGCCCCAGCATGTGAGGAAGTAATTGCTTCACCTCATGAAATGATGTGTCAGTCCCAGAGCAACATGATCGACAGCACTAGTCAGTCAGAGGGATCAAACTCTGTCAATGCCCAACCATACAAGGATGCTTTTAAAAGTGTTGAAGAAACTAATAGTGCACTGAACCAGCTTTCTGCCCACAGCCATGAGAGTTTTAAACCGCCTAAGCAAGGGCACGGGCATGATTATGTAAGTGGAATGGATGGACAAATGCTCCCTCAATACCACCACGAGGACTTCTCGAGAAATAACATTGTCAACCGCAACGGTGTATTCGGCATGGGTTGGGATTTCTCTCAGTCGGAGCAGCCCAGCAGTACATACCAGCAGCCAGATAGCAGTTACGGGCCCCAGTTACTCAACCCCCAACAGACAGGAATCCCTCCTCTAGTACTGGGATACAGGCAGAGTAATGCTTCCTGGACCCCTCAGCCTCCTATCATGCAGACCAGCAGACCACCCTACCTCCACATGCCTCCACATTATCAGGATCCCCTGGGTCAAGTCCATCCTGATTCTCTGACCAACGACCATGAAGATGATGGTGATCACAAAGCGCTGGCTCAAAGTCAAACATGCAATGGGCCTAACACATCCACTTTTGTCCAGGCTAATGAAATAAGCAGCAACAGCAGGGGCTCGGCCCTCTCCGATCACTCTAGAGACTCAGACGCACTCAGACCCCACAGAGGCAGAGGCCCGCCCAAAAAAAGGCGGCAAGAGATAGAGTCAGACTCTGACAACGAGGCGGAGCCTGGGCCCACAAGCAAGCGGGAACGCCACGGAGGAAAGGTGGAGGTGCCCCGCCCTTTGCTCGATCTGAAAGACTTTCGAGATTCTAATAAATGGAAGGATTATTCCAAATCTAAAAGGATGCCGCCTTATTTTGACCTGATCGAGGATAATCTGTATCTTACTGAAAGGTATGGGGGTGTTTTTGCTACGTTATATTGGTATTTTTCAAATGTCAAAGTGCCGTTATTTGGTTTAGCTCAGTATAACACAAAAGTGTTTTTTTATTATGAAAATAGATTTCAGTAGGTTGAAATTTAATTCACATTAGGGCTGGGAGATATGGCCAAAGTCTTCTATCGTGATAAAAGTCATTTCATGTCTCAATAACGATATACACATAGTACACAGTACTTTTTCTGGAAATTAATTTACGAAATTGTTTAAATAACCATATGGTAATGCATATTTTGTAACGATTGTTATGGTATGTGGTATACAATAAGTCAGTATCTGTTGTGCGACCAAAGCAATTCTGCCACTGATTTAAGACCTGGCGATGGAAACAACATAGAAGAATTCTCTATTGATCGGTTTTTCTGTCATCCCACGATATATTGTCATATCGCCAAGCCCTATTTCACATGTATGTATATATTTATACAGAAAGAAGAGCAAATCCCATCGCGATATCAAGCGTATGCAGTGTGAGTGTTCGGTGCTGTCCAGGGAGGAGCGTTCTCGTGGAGTGTTGGCTTGTGGGGATGACTGTCTGAACAGACTGCTGATGATTGAGTGGTGAGTTGTTCAATGCTAATAGTTTGTGCTGTATAGCTGTGTTATTCATATCTAGGTTTTTATCAAAATATCTCCATAACCATACATTTGAAATATTTCCCCTCAGCTCCTCACGTTGTCTCAATGGACACTACTGCTCTAATCGACGCTTTCAGACCAAACAGCATGCCGACTTTGAGGTTATCCTCACAGAAGACAAGGGCTGGGGGCTCAGAGCGGCGAAAGAATTACCAGAGTAAGCTCTTCTTATAGATGGCATATTTCTAACACTGGTCATTGGGGAGGAAAACATCCGATTGTGCTTAATTTGTTCATTGGACTTTGGTTTCAGAAACACTTTTGTTCTTGAGTACTGTGGTGAGGTGTTGGACCACAAGGAGTTCAAGAACCGGGTGAAGGAATACGCCCGCAACAAAAACATCCACTACTACTTCATGGCGTTAAGAAATAACGAGGCACGTGTAATATGGTGACGCGCTGCAGAAGGATAGTCTTTGTTTTGAGTCTTTGTTAAATCTTTAACGTTTGGTATTGTAATTTTAGATCATTGACGCAACGCTGAAGGGGAACTGCTCGCGCTTCATGAACCACAGCTGTGAGCCTAACTGTGAGACCCAGAAGGTCAGTGGGGCCAGGGGAAGCCCTTTCTAACTCTTCTAGTTCCCGTTGCTTCAATGTCTTCTGTAACTTGAATTATCCCTGTGCTTTCCAGTGGACTGTAAACGGTCAACTCAGAGTGGGCTTCTTCACCACCAAAGCAGTCACTGCGGGAACAGAACTCACCTTTGACTACCAGTTCCAAAGATATGGGTGAGATGATCACAGCGGCGTTATCTGAATGTTTTATCATACTACTGCTGCTGTTTTCTGTCTTATTATTGAGACCCTAACTCATTCCGTGGTGGTTCATAACTTGTATTTTCATTTTCCCTTCCCACTAGCAAAGAGGCCCAGAAGTGTTTCTGTGGAGCTCCCAGCTGCAGAGGGTTCCTCGGTGGTGAGAACAGAGTCAGTGTTCGAGCCGCTGCGGGGAAGATGAAGAAGGACCGTCCTCGAAAGAAGGACACAGTGAGCGCTCTCACCACGGTCATTGTTCATCATAATTTTACATGCAAGGATACATAGTCCCTCTTCAGCTGTGGTCATTACTGCTGGAGCTCAGCTGTCAATGGGTCAGGTTTGCATGGGCTTATGGGTAATTGCCGCGAGAGCCCTGGTGACCGGACCCTTCCATAAATAACACTGTTGAAACACAAAAGAGGTTATTTTAAGACTCGCCCTTTTTCTGCTGCCTGTTTCAATGCTTGTACAGGAAGCGGCTCTTAACATCTCATTGTGTCTGTTGGAGGACTAATTCTTTTTAATTTGTTATCTTTAAAAAAATATTTGTTCCCTTATTGAACAGAGGGATGCTGTAATTAATATAGTGTTTTCTATCTTTTAGTTGGATGAGGAGCTGGAGGCGCTCTTGGAGAATGGAGAAGGCCTGTCTGATGAGAAGGAGGTGGTGGCTCTTTGTAGGCTGATGGTCCGAGTGGAGACCATGGAGCAGAAGCTCCTTTGTCTCAAGCTAATTCGAGTGAGAATCCCTTGTTTACCTGGCTGTCTTTGTGACGTGTTCTTTTTTTAATTTAGTTTTTTTGCAATGTGTCATGATATTTGATTATATTGTGTGTTCCCAGGATACTCAAAATCCATCCTGCTTGAAGCAGTTTCTCGATCATCACGGCTTGTCTTTGTTGTGGATATTCATGGGAGGGCTCACTGAAGCCAAGGGCAACAGTTCCAGCATGATCAAGCTACAGTTTGAGGTAACCTTTTGCACATGTCCACCGATGTCTTGCATCAATAAAACGTTTTTACGTTTTTCAATGAATTATTCTGTATTATCCTACTATTCTGTCCCCAGATTATAAAGACCCTGTCCGTGCTGCCCATTTCCACTAAAAACATGTTGGAGGAGAGCAAAGTGTTGACCTCCATTCAGCGTTGGGCCCAGAGCAACGCACTCCCACAGCCTGCTGAGATGGACGGCTACTCCAGTGAGAACACCTCACGCGCCCAGACCCCCCTCAACACTCCCGATGGCTCCACCACCAGACTAGGACCGGAGTTGGAGAGTGACACCCCAAAACGGGCCGTGTACCGCCGCCTCAAAATTATCAGTGAGAACAGCCTGGACAGCGCACTCTCTGATGCCAGTAAGGTATCTGATGGCAAGGAGGAAGAGGATGATGAAGATGAAGATGAATCGTCGCATGCTCCATTGCCAGGGAGCATGGAGGAGAAGGCAGAGTCTTCGGGTGAAGTTGAAACTCCCGCCAAGGAACAAATAGAAGAGCCAGTCGGAGATCTGAAGGAAGAGACACAGGACGATTCTGCATCAAATCAAAGCACACCACTTGAGCCTCAACAGGCAGAAACAACGAAACTGGAAGAACTGGAGAAAACCGAAGAGATTAAGGAGGTTGCTGTGAAAGAGGAAGCAGTCGATGGCTGTGATGCAGTTGAGGCTCCAGAGATTGCGAGTGTAGAAGATGTGGAAAGAATGGAGGATCTGACTGTTCAGACAGAGGAGGAGAACGCAAAGACAGAGGAAGAGCCAGAAGTCCAAACGACCCAGTCTGACCAAGCAGAAGTGGCTGGAACTCCATCCATGGCAGAACAACATGAGGCAGGCCAGGCAGAAAACACAGAGGCTGAGAACACTGCAAGCATTGAGGAGCAGCTAGAGGATCCTAGTGACTGTGCTACTGATGTCCCTCCCAGCTCTGTGGTCCCTGAGGCGAGTGCTCAAGCCCCAGAGGCCAGCTTGGAGGTTCCCGAAGCCAGCTGTGAGGCCCCTGAGACTGTCTCTGAGGCCCCAGAGGCCAGCCTTCAAGCCCAAGAGGCCAGCTCTGAGGCTCCAGAAGCCAGCCTTCGAGCCCCAGAGGCCAGTTCTGAGGCCCCAGAAGCCAGCCTTCAAGCCCCAGAGGCTGGCTCTGAGGCCCCAGATGCCAGCACCGCTACAGAGAGCACAGTGGCCCCTGTGGAGCCTTCACTATTGGGGACTCCTTCTCAGGATGAGGAGGAGGGGCCCTCGGATGTGGAAAGTGAGAGAAGCCAGGAACCTCAACTTAGCATGGGGGACATTAGTGGCTTGGCTGCCAGACTCCTGGACAGCTGGAAAGATCTAAAGGCAAGATGGTCCAAGAACTTTTCATGCTTGTTATCATATAATAAATTATATTGAAACTGCTTAAAGGAACGATTCACTCTAAAGGTACATTTATATAAATGATGGGTTAAAACATAGTATGTTTCGGATAAAGACCTTTGCGTAGGGTGAGAAGCCTTCGTGTACTCAGCTAAAACAGCCAAATGTGGCACTGGATTCCATGTCAGACATATTGACAGCAGCTGGTGCAGGTGACATATCGTATCGGTTTGAGCCGGTTTATACAGCCGGACAGACTTTACTTAGGAAGGATGCTCAGGAGAGAGAGGAGTTGGTGGTTGGTAGCCGACCACGAACTACATCCGGCAAAATCATCAATAATGATAAATGTTGTAAATATTTAGAACTGGGTGAATTATTCCTTTAAGTTTCTGTCTATTGGCTGAAACTAAACAAAATGCTTGACTGTTTTAGGAGGTCTACAGGATACCAAAGAAAAGCCAGGTGGAAAAGGAAACAAATGGTGAGTACATTTCTCATTCCAAGTGTTCGATTTGGGCAGTTTGGCTGTTTGGCTTTTGCTAAATGGCTCATCTGTCATCTGCTCATCTGTCTGTGTGTCAGATCGCAGCCGAGAGCGAGACGCAGCTTTAACCCCACGCACAGCCTCTGGCAGCCGGGAGAGGGAGCGCGACAGAGACAGAGACAGAGACAGAGACCGGGACCGGGACCGAGATCGAGATCGGGACCATGACAGGGACAGGGACAGGGACAGGGACAGGGAGCGAGATCGAGAGCGAGAGCGAGACTGGGAGCGGGAGCGGGATCGGGACCGAGCCTCTGAGAAGACTCCACGGAGCATGGAGCGACGGAGGAGGCGCTCCACCTCCCCTCCGGCCTCTTATGAGAGAAGCAGACGAACGGAGGAACGGTGAGAGACGCTTTATGCGGGGAACATTGTGTTGTATCGTATATGCTCCGAAAGCTGACCCATGTACTCTTTCTTTGCGTGCTAAGGTTCGACCCTTCCTCCAACAGTAACAAGACTCCGCGGGGAGTTGGGAAGGAGCGTAACAAGCTGTCCACAGAGGAGCGACGGAAGCTGTTTGAGCAGGAGGTCGCTCAGCGGGAAGCCCAGAAACAGCAGCAGCTTCAGCAGCAGCAGCTCCAGACTATGGCCTACGACCCCAACCTGCCCTATGCCTCTAGTCCTGGCTACATCACCTACCCGCCTGGTTACCCTTTACAGACCTATGTGGACCCCACCAACCCCAATATGGGCAAAGTGTTGCTTCCCACCCCTCCGGTGGAGGTGGTTGTCGGTACATATGAACAGACTCCTCCGCAGCCTCTCATCTCTGAGCTGGGCCTACCCCCTCCTCCCACCACCACCACCACCACCGCCCAGGCACCTCCCGTCTCTCAGCACATCACCACCAACCCTCTGGAGCTCAGCGCTGGCAACGCCCAGCAGTATGCCCAACCCCCCACCGTGACAGTCCAGGACCCAGGGGTGGCTGTCCTCTCTGTGCCTGCCCAGAGGGCAGCACAGGTACCAGGCCAACACCCAGGAAACTACGCCACACTATGGGACCCCACCACCCAGCAGGCAGTCACCATGCAGACCCAGCCGATGCAACAGCAGTACGCCTCAGCTCCAACGCAGGCTCAGACGCAGACGGCCATCTACTACCAGGGCCAGCCCTGCCAGACCATCTACAGCATCCCCAGCTACCCCCAGGCCAACACGCCCGTCATACAGGTAACACCATTATGTCGCATTATACATTGAAGTGAGTCAACACGAATATCTTAACAGTGGTCAAACCGGATTCCATAACAATAACTAATGTCTGTACTGCTGCTGTTAGGCAGTCTACCTACATATTTGTACTTAATTACAGCCGTGTGCACTCATCTGTGTGAGGGCTAAAGCATGCGAGAGTGTGACTACCAACCCCGTAAATACACCCCAACCCAGCTGGCAATGTGTGTCCGATACAAGAACACACAATTAGTTAATTTTATAGGCTATATTGTAAAATTTGAGACCTATTTGTTTGAGGAACACTGGTATTATGATTATATGAACAAACGAATAATAACGAATCAAGCAGTTGAGAACTCTACTCTGCGCCTATGGCGATGTGTGTCCCACACACAACACACACACTTACTGTGTTTAGTTTTATATTATAGCCTATCGTGAAATTTGATTCATTCGTTTAAGAGACATTTAATATATTTGGTTTGTTTTAGACAGACGGAACACACACAAGTAGGCCTATATCCGCAAACAAACGAATAATAACGCTGAATTCCATACTGGGTTTGGATTCTGGTTCTGCGGACCTCGGTTCACAGAACCGCAGGCTTCACCGTCGCATTCGTGGGCATTTCATCTTGTCTTTTTTATATTGAGTGTCCTTTGTGCTGTCGTTTTGCACACGTTTGGGGTGGATCCAATTACACCATGTAAGATCTTAATCTATAATCGCAAACTGAGTCCAGACAGTGTTCAATGATTTTGATCCTCAAGTATGTTTTTACCTGTACTGAGATTTGAATCAAGTGGGCAACTGATTATGAACAACTGATTATGTCTTTGAGTTGGTAAATCAAATCGTTTTTACAAATCAACATTCATGATTGACAGACAGGGCAGGAATACAAGCAGATCAGCTGGTGCCCAGACTTTCACAGATCAGATAGGGTGACTAAAGATGTCTGACAGAGAAGAGACAGGCGCCACTATGACAATGTACACAAACACTGCGTCTGCAGCAAAGTGCCACCCATGCATACGTTCTAAATGGTCTGTGTGCTTGTGTGTTTGTGAAGGCGTACACGGAGCCCACGGCCAGCTACCTGCACGGCCAGCCTGTGTACACAGGCCACCAGCAGGGAGTGGTGTTACAGCAGGGAGGGACTGTCACCACCATTGTTACTTCCCAAACTGTCCAGCAGGTAACGTACTGGGCTTTCTTTCCAGGTTTTTACTTATATAATCCTGTATACTTGTATGGGATTACTTTTTACAGATATTGTTTGAGCGATGTTTTCTCTATTCGTATTTTAAAAATACTGTTCGTTTGTCTGAATAATACTGCTTCTGAACACAAGGGGGAGATGGTGATGAATAATAATTGCTTTCTCTTGGAACACATAATACTAGTAGTAGAAATAGTATTTTGAAATCGTATTTTAAAAGATGTCTTTAAGTTGGATGGGAATTATTTAGTGGAAAATTATTTACATTTTTGGTACATATTTAACAGTTTAAAAAAATCGGTTTCACTTTAAATGTAATAAAAGGGCTTTAGGCAACTCATTCTTTAGTTCTCCAACAAATGTTTTTAAAAGTGTAGCTAAATCGAGTTATTTGCTCACCCTCTTGTTTTTATTTTCCTTCTTTTCTCCTTCAGGAGATGATTGTACCCAACAATGTGATAGACCTCCCTCCTCCTTCTCCACCCAAGCCCAAAACTATCGTTCTACCTCTCAGCTGGAAAGTGGCCAGGGACCCTGACGGAAAGATCTACTACTACCACATAGCCACCAGGTCCGGCCATCAACGTTCACCTGTAGTCTCTCAGGGTCTACACACCAACATTCACCTGTTGTCTCTCAGGGTCTACACACCAACATTCACCTGTTGTCTCTCAGGGTCTACACACCAACATTCACCTGTTGTCTCTCAGGGTCTACACACCAACATTCACCTGTTGTCTCTCAGGGTCTACACACCAACATTCACCTGTTGTCTCTCAGGGTCTACACACCAACATTCACCTGTTGTCTCTGAGGGCCGGTCTAGTATTCTCTTACAATACATATCCAAGGTCTGACATGTTCTGTCCTCCCAGGCAAACCCAGTGGGACCCCCCGACCTGGGACGGGAACAGCGACAACACTAGCGTAGACCATGAGTCTGAGATGGACCTGGGAACTCCTACCTATGACGAGAACCCCTCTAAGGTAAGGATCTGGCATTGAATCATCTTGGTTTTCATTAAAGTCTTCATCAACAGTCGATGGTTGGATAGATGCATTCTATTCAAAAAAGAATCCTTAGGCTAATAGTTGGCCAGGGGAAAAACATTTATAGTAGATATTACCTCATCTGACGGTGTGAAATAATCCTGTTTGCTGTTTATTAGCTTCCCCATATGTTTGCGCTCAGATGCAAAGTCTGATTACAGTGTTTGTCCCTGAGGTAATTCAAGATGCTGCATTACTGATTGCTTTCAGCTGTGGCCTCGCTCTGCAGCAGGATACACACACACACACACACACACACACACACACACACACACTGTTCCATAAGAGTCGTTGATGAGTGTTGTGACTTGCGTGATATATCTGTCGACTTCGTAAAAGAAAAGAGTTGAGAAAAATGTATATAATCAGATGAGAAGGAACAGGGGAGAATATTTTTGAATGGAATATATTTTTGTCCTACAAGTGTCCTTGGTGCACCACCTCCCTCCCCTGGAGACGGCTGCCTGTCTCCTGGAGACGGCTGCCTGTCTCCTGGAGACGGCTGCCTGTCCACTGGAGACGGCTGCCTGTCCACTGGAGACGGCTGCCTGTCTCCTGGAGACGGCTGCATGTCCCTTGGTCCCCTGGAGACGGCTGCCTGTCCCCTGGAGACGGCTGCATGTCCCTTGGTCCCCTGGAGACGGCTGCCTGTCCCCTGGAGACGGCTGC
>OMNO01021155.1:0-22055 GCA_900303215.1 Trachyrincus scabrus | reverse complement strand
GGAAGCCACAACCCCACGTTAACCGGCACACTGAAAGGATGAGGACACTTGTGGTGATGGTGTGTATGACAATTTTTTGTTAGGTACAAGTGGTGTTAAGGTCACGAGAAAAAAGGTAAATATGTGCAGGCATTTGTTTATATCATTATTTTTTATGGCACATTAAACAGATTAGAGACAGACATGTCTTTTCTCCCCTTTTATTTGTTTACAGTTCGCTTTGGACCGTTTTATTACATATTACCGTTGCATAGATTCAGATTGGTAAAAGGGAACATGAATGTAGCCTATATTTCTCTTTCCAAAAACTACTACTGCAAAAAGAAAACAGAACATCTGCTGCTTTCTTTTAAAATATCATAAAACGCCTACTTTTTAACGACAAAATATAGATTTTTCAAATGCCTTCAAGTACAAACTTAATGAAACTTGGTATACAAATTCTACTAAATCACACCAATCAAAAG
The DNA here is from genome assembly GCA_900303215.1 of Trachyrincus scabrus. Classification (NCBI taxonomy): domain Eukaryota; kingdom Metazoa; phylum Chordata; class Actinopteri; order Gadiformes; family Macrouridae; genus Trachyrincus; species Trachyrincus scabrus. Next base: position 21,588 of record OMNO01021155.1, on the reverse strand, counting down.
TATACAAAAGTAGAAAGTAATTGACTGACTGTTACAAAAACTGTTAAAATATAAGCTCTGTTAAGTGTGCTACTTGGTGTCAACTGTTTTCTATTGCTTTGAGAGAGAAATAAAAATCAACATTGAAATACATGGCGATTCCTGTGTGTAAAAAGTATAATATAAAGGATGTCACAAATAATTGTACATATTCAAATGCAAAAAAGCTAACTAAGCAACAACCTTTAGTGAGGTTCTTTACCTCAAGAATAATGTGATTGCACAATAAAGGTGAATTACGTTGCTTAGCTTGCGCAATAAAGATATTGTGCACAGTTTTCAGTCTTTTACTAAGGCATTGTCTTTTATTAATAATAAAATGGCTTATTATATTGTAGTAAATACTTGGGTGGGATTACCTGCTAAATACTATAGCTATTAACAGAAAAATGCCATCATTATGTAGTTGAGAAAACATTTAAATGAATAGGCAAATGATTCATGGCCAATTTATCACCCTATTAACTGCACTACTGACAAACATTACCTGTAAATTCCAATTATATTTCCACATGAGGAAATACTTTTCTGAACTTTATAATCATTTGCAAGTTGGAACAACTACTGGCAACTAAAAAGCTGTTGGCACCACCAGTGAGTCAAAGTAGCAAAACAAGCCATAAAAATGTTCTATTATTAAAAACCCTCCTCCAGTATTTTCAATGTGTTGTTAAGCTACTAAATATTTTGTGATGGCCTTTCCTGTTGCACTCCATCATGCCAACAGCCACTGAGATGCTTTTCGGATAAATTACTTATTCTATCATCACAAACACAATTACGTATGATTATCACAGCTCATATGCCCACTGAAACAAATCTGTCCTCATGCTGCTCATCTTCCATATCAACATATCACACAGTATGACATTAATTCAATGCAACATGTTTACCCCTCCCGTCATTTTGAAATCTGTGGTGTAGGGAGTGTGACATTCTATTATAGTTTGTTATTATTATTATTATTTTTATTATGATTATTATTATTATTTTTTTATTTATTATTATAATAAAGTAATCATTTGCATTCAGGAGAAATCCCTGAGAAGAAGCAGCAAGTTAACCTAGAGGGGGTCTAGGTTAGAATAGATTACCACAGTGGTTTAGGTGTGCATTTTAAAAACCTGTAAAATCAGTATTCAGCATTTCCTGGTTCCTCATTACGTCAATTAATTCGGGTAACGACAGGCCTTGACAAAAAATATAAATCCTAAAAACAATAAAAAAAATACCCATAAAAACAAATAGGTAAATTAATATAAATAAAGAAACAGCAAACTGCTTCTTATCCTCCAAATTCTTGTGTCTTGTAGAAGCGGATCCACTCGTTCAGGGGAAGTCACTTCCATCGTAGCTCACATGGTTCTCAATAGTCAAGTGGTACAGGACCTTCTTGGAAATAAACCTGTTTGAAGAGGTGTTGCCGATGAAAGGCTTGTAAATGAAACGATTGAAACAAGTCACGGCCACACAAAAGAACATTAGCCCCGGCCAGGGGAAAGGTCTTCATTCATTCAACTCAGCAAAAACACACAATACACACATTTACAAATTTGACCGTGAATGCTGGGACTGTGGATGGGGGGACCATGGGTGTGGTGCAGGGGTCTCACCGTGAGAAAGAGTTGTCAAAGACCAGTGTGTAGAGGCCTGGGTTCCTCACCTTCAGCTGCCCCTGGATGGTCTCTTTATGAGAGTTGCAGCGGGTCAGAGGGATCAGCACCTGGGCAAGGCAGGTGTATTAATATAGCACCCTTCAAACAGGGTAGATTATCATTAGCAATCTACATTCCTCCTGCTACCTTGTCATAGTGCTGGGCGGTATGGCCATTTATATCTCGGTATAAATGAAAATGATCACGGTTACGGTATATATCATTGTATGCCACTGGGAGGCGCTAGAACGCAGGGAAACTGCACTGCTATTCTTTTTGTTTTGCTGACCGCCAATGATTAAACGAGGGCAGAATATATCAAAGTTCGACCTACTAATAATAACAGTCTGGTAATCAGGTAATAGACTCCAGTTACAATGCTCTTTTTTCCTTTCTAGCGATCCGTCATCCACAATAATGTGTGTTTTTCTTCACATGCTCTAGATAGTGCTAGTGCTGCGGTGCAATTTCATTGAAACTTTGCACAATGTACCAATCACCATTTTGTTTCCATGAGAGCACTTAAACCGGCGCCGCCATACAGCCGCACTATTACTTCCAGCACTGTTCAAAAGCATCCATTGCCACCCATTATATTAAACACAGAACAAGACCAAAAATCAAATCTTCCGATGTGTGTTGTGCTTTCTACTACGCGACTATTGGCCCGTCTGGTGTGCGACCCGTTTTACATTGAAGCTCTGCCGTAACCGAGTCGGACTCGAACCAAGAGTGGATCCGAAAGCTGCTGACTCCCTCCACAAAGCACTTACTCATTATATTGTAGTTTTGGTTTTTTAATCGGTTTTTGAAAACCGCTTTTTGAAACACATGGTTAAAACGTGTTTTAACCAATAGAACCATTTCAGGAATTAAATGGGTAAAAATCGAGGACGTCAAGAGGGTCCGACAGCCTTATTATTTTGAGAATGTGTTCTCAAGTGAACACGCCTTCACTCAAATTCATACCGGTGTATTTCTATACGGTTTATATCATCCACTCCTACCTTGTCAGTAGTATCACAACTTACTGTTTCTATAGGCTAGATAAATATAAGCCATTTGGTGACCGCTTTTATCACAAAGTGTCTGACAATCCCGCGAGTGCATACTGTCTTTCTTAGCATGTGTGGTCCACGTGGGAATCGAACCCCTAACCCTGTCAGTGTTGTTCTCAGGCACTATGGAGTGGTCTGTGTCCTGTGATCTATTCTGAAAAACATATTTGAATCACGTCAACAGCTTTTAATTTGACTGCTAGATTCCACTGTGAGTCAGTCTGTGAGTTTTGGCAAGACATACAGTACAAAGTCCCTTCCACGCCTTTGTTTTCATTTTCCTTTGACGCAACTGACACACACACACACACACACACACACACACACACCTTTGCCTGCTCTTCAGGGGTGTCGGGGCCCTCTCTGTACACCACGCTGAAGGAGATGCTCTTAGGCTCTGAGGAGAAGACCCAGCCAATGCTGGGTCCACGGTCTCCCACAGCGATGCTTATCAGACTGTAGCAGCTAGACTTGATGAAGAGCTCTCTGGAGCTGTCCCCAAAGCTGGAGATGTCGTCGATGCTGAGGGGGATGACCACACTGGGGAATACACACGGTGTGGAAGAGATTTAACACCATTGTAGCAGGTGCTCCTGCCACAACGCCACCTAGGTGGCTTTTCTGGGCTCCTCCGACACACAGGACACAGTGAATTGTGAAAACCCATTTATTGGAGAGTTGGCAAAAACACACAGCCAAAGCAGGTGTTCCATGCTGGCATGTCCATGCTCTCTCCCCAAGAGTGTGTGGTGGTGGCTGGTTTAACCTGTGGGCCTTGATTGCTCTCATGCACCACAGGTGTGCAGCCTCACCCAGCCCCAGAGTCTAATCAGTCTGACTCAGACCAGGTGAGGCTGCTTAAACCAGCCACCAACAACACACACTCCACACCCATATTAACCCTACCATGGGTCTTATTCCGCATTCAGTTCACCCCACCACCCAGTTTCCCCCCAAGGCGTTTAGAACCAAGATAACTGCTAGGTTAGGAATAGGAATACGGCCTTCTGAAACGTTTCTTGTTGTTGTGTGTGGTACGTTAGTGCGTAATGGACTCACGTTACTTCTCCCGATTTGAGGAGGTTGATCTCTGAGTCCTGAACGGTGGGCACATGGTCTTCGGGGTCATCTGGGGTCACGTCCCCGGTGCCACTATGAAGGGAGTCACAGGGTCATCATCCCCCACCCACACATTCTCCGTGTGACTACGTTATACTATTTTAAAAAAAATCTAAATTGTTTTCGCTATTTTCGCTATCTATACTGACAAATGTTCAGAAGCGAACGACTAAGGGGCTGATCACACAGAACAGCGTCGCAACAGACGCAGATGCTGCTTTGTGGGAACTGCTGCGTGCGCAATTGTGCCATTTAAACTGTTTTAACGGTAAAAATGGACTTGACAATGATTGTTGTAAATTCTGAGATAACATTATACCTCCCCTGCCAAAATCAGCTTGTTGTTGTTGCTCCGCGCCCAGCACTCCAAGTTGAACATATTTTTACTGCTGTTCTGAGAGATCGGTTCATTGATAACATCACCCACAAGATGCATACTCAAGATTCCCACGTAGGTTCACATGGAGAACTAGTTTCAGGAAGGTGTCACATGTACGTACATGTTGGCATGTGTCATGTAATTGGGGCGCAGTCTGTTTACACTACAGACCCAGAATGTGATGCGGTCATAAGGAACACAAAGGAGCGCAAATTAGGAACAAGGAACACATGGTTAGTGTGAAAATGTGTGTGTGTGTGTGAGAGAGAGTCTCTATGTGGGTGTCTATATTCCGGATTGTCAGCATTCCTTTTGCTTGAATGATATCATCATGCCCATATATATATCTAGAGTGTATGTATGAATAAAGACAGTGTATATTGAATATACTGACATGTTGACTGGCCCTGGGGGTCTTCTGTCCTGGTCGCTCTCCAGGGAGCCTCCGGTGATCTGAGAGACGGTGTCACTGTCGTAGACGCCGTTCACCTCCTCCTCGGTGATGATGTCAAACGCCCCCTCCTCTAGTCTGGGGCCCGGCTCGGAAACTGCAGATCAGATCGGATTTAGTACGAGGGGAATGATTGAAACGTAACATGTTATATGTGTTATATATGTGTTATATATACATGTTATATCTGATTCTGCTGGATTATATTTTTTGAGGAGGGCCAGACACTAATCCTCTTTACATGAAAATTGCAACAAGGCCATTTCCAGTTTCACGAAAACGAGAACACAACTAGAACATAATCCAGGAAAGAGGAATTGGAAATAACACTTTCTTCTCCTTTCTGATTAATGACAGACTTTTTTCTAACGATGTGACAAAGAGATTTAATGTTGGCTAAAATTCACTGGAAACAGATCATGAAAATAATAGATGATGTCATCCATTCCATTGGCCTATCCCTCCCTGAAACACGACACAGAAACACTGCACAAGAGCACTCATACTCTGTTCTCCACAAGGTGCAATGGGGCTTATTTTAAATGGCTATCATTAGCAAAATTCCTCCATACATTTGTTTATGATTCGAAAACATGTGTGGGGATAGATGATTTGAATGTATTTAATGTATGATTTAATGTATTTAAATCATTGTACATCAGCTATAAAGGAACATGTAAAACTTAGGGAAGTGAAATAGATACACAAGCAAGAAACATATACCGAAAAAAGCCTGTTTTTTTCAGTGCAGTGAGACATCACACAAACATATCTGCTTGTGTGCTTGGGTACTTGAATGAATAGTGTATAATATTGTGGAGTGTGCGTTGTTGGTGGCTGGTTTAAGCAGCCTCACCTGGTCCGAATCAGACTGATTAGACAGGTTAAACCAGCCACCAGCACACACACTCAGGAGGAGTGCTAGCATGTCAGCACAAACCATCTGCTCTGCCTGTTCAAACTATCTCAAACTCTACAATAAACCACTTCAACCAACATCTATCTGCCTGTGTCCTGCCATTGGAGAAGCCCTGAAAGCCATTGTAGATGGCATGTGGCATGGGGAAACCGCCACAAATATTTTTATGTGAAACTAACTGCTCTGCCGCTTTAATGGAAGATGAGCAATTCAAAAATAATGATGTCTCTAAATGGCATAACCCAAGCGTTATGTAGCCAAATGATTGCAGCAACAGTGCTCAGCCGGGCTGAGCTCATGAGTGAAGCCGCTCATGGGGACATGGATTTCACGAAGAGTCGGTGTGTTGCGTGAATACAGTTGTATTCAAATTCCTAAGTTCTGGCATAGGCAGGCTATATTAATCTAAGTGAAACTGTATACGCTTCCTTCGCATACTGGCTATTTATGTTGTTTCATATTTTAATTGTCGTTTTGGCTGAATTTATTCGCCCATTAACTTGTTTCCGTGTGTGCAAAACTCCTTAAATAAATCCCAATCAATAATTCATGAAAAGTATATGTTACAGTTGCATGGGCTGGAATTTTCAAACTGAATGACATTTGTGAGCTTTTTTGGAAATAAAGAATAAGGATGTGATTGAAGAGGGAATTCATAGTCTATCTAAACATCATTTTAATGTGTTATATTTCCATTGTAAATGTCACCATAAGCTATCGCCGACTTGATTGACTACTTAAAATCATAACACACGAGACCTGCAGCCTTTAAAGTGATAGCCCTTGCGCAATGCGGAAATAGGTCTACGCCACATCACAGGAGGCAAAAAGTATGTATTATTATGTATTGTATTGCCAGATCACGTTTGTTAATTAAACACTTAATACATCTCTTAATGTTCTATTCATGTAATGTTTTGTTCCTAGAATGCCAATGAAAATTATATGAAAAGACTAAATAATCATAAAATAATGTATTATATTATTATAAAATTATCTTGATTACCTTCAATGTATAGTACTAAGTTTTATATAGGGTCTGTGGGGCGGCATTGGGTTTACTGGCTGCCCCAGTTTTAAAGGAATTTGTGAAGAAACTGGACAATTCTAGCCTATAGTTCACTGTAAAACAAATCTGTGATTGGTATTGACCTAAAAGAAACCTGACAGGTGCATCCCTAATACATAGTATACAATAGTGAATAATGTGTATAGTGTACAGAGCGTCACCAGTCACCTGTAACTCTGGGAGTGGGTTTGTAGGGGGCTGGCTGTGGATGTGACTCCGGCCCAGCTCCAGTAGGAGGTGCCTGGGCCTCTGCGGGGCCAAGCTCGGCTTGGGTGAAGCGCTCCACCACATCGCTGTGCTGCGTGTAGCACTCTCTGCAGCAGCGCTCCTTCTTCCCGCTGTGCTTGGTCATAACAAAGTTGTTGCTGCAGTAGTAGCAGAAGATGCGACCACACAACCTGCACAAAGACATGGACACAGCGCGTGTTTGTGCAAGAACCGGTTCATGCTCAGTCTTGTTGTATTTTGGAACAGTGCTGAGATACTGTCTGACTAGGTGTCTGACTACTTAAGTCTGACTAGGTTCAGACTTAAGTACTTACAGTTAGATGACATTTTTGATTTGCCTAGTATGGGTAAACAAAATATTGTAACTTTGTGTACTGCTTGCAACAGCTAGATGCTCAATACCAGCCAAGACATTTATGCAATTTACCTTTTATAAGGACAACAATTTGGAAGAAAAGTATATTGCTGCATCCCAGCTACCCTGACCAAGACAGCCTTCTGACCAGTAAGGACACGCTGGAACAACTCCTAAACAGTAAATCTCCAGTGTTTAGTTCACACCGTAGTTGACTAGATCATCTACTGGCTTCTACCAAAGTGACCACTTTAAAGAAACCCTCCATCTCCCAGTGCCATGCAGACAACCCCCGGTGCCCACCTGCAGTGGTGTCTCCGCAGGAACCAGGTGAAGTGGCCCTGGCAGTCCAGACAGTGGGTGGCCTCCTTATCCACCAGCCACCAGCGCTCCTCCGCCCGCAGCTTCTGCTCAAACTCCAGCGCGTCAGACTTCTGCCACAAAGCGTCCTTGTCCCTGCACAGACAAGACACGCCGTGGAACATAATAAGGAAAATTAAAAGTTATGCAAAACCCCTTTTGTTGATCTAATAAAAAAAACATTAATAAAATATTGTTGAAATGTAATGTTGGAACATAACTGGAATGTTGTCAAAATAACCCTGTTCTTGTTCCTCAATGTTCTTTCATCACACGGTATACTGTATGACTAAGTCGAGTTACCTTTACTAGTGGCATTATTTTAACCAAATGAGCTCAACTGATCCATGACAAAAACACATGACTTGAAAGTTAGTACAAAGTAGGGTATGAGGATGAATGTTGGGTGTATTTGGAGTAGTCTACATGCAATGAGCAATGAACATAGAGCTCTCTCTATGTTCTCTCTCTCTCTACTCTCCCGCTCTCTCCTCTTCAATTCACAATTCTCTTGTATCAAAGGCTCTCTTTTCTATTGACTTGTTGGAAAATTATCTAGACATCTGCATGAAGATCTTTCCTCCTCCGCCCTCTTCTGATCTCTCTTTTTCCCTCCCCACCAGTTTGTCAAGTCAAGTGTGGCTATCAGCAGTGTCAGGGCCTTTTAAGAAGAACATCAGAGAGCCCTCTCCCCAGGGGCAACAATTAGGAGAATAAACTGCCTGTAGACTAATGGTTCATCTGTGGTTTTAACACGGTGCAGTATTCAGAGCTTTTGAGATGGCCTTCTAACGACCGAAGGTGGACATTGTAGAACATAGATTTGTTTGAACAATAATTTTCTACATTATGCCAGAATTGAAGGTATTTAGAGAAGGAAAGACTCCTGAAAGCAGTCACATTGTTACTGCAGTAAAACAGTATCTCCAGCTCAGACAAGCTTGCTGGGGGTTTAGTCCAATCAGATCGCGGCTCATTTGTAAACAGCCTCTCAGAGCCAATCGAGGACTCTGCTCACCTACCCCCAGATCGGTCCCGCCTACATTCGTTAACCCTTTACTGGTTGTATTTGAGACCTTTTTGACGTAAATTGGCCTCGGCCACATGTATATGGGTATTTCTGAAAACATATTTTTCCCCCTCCATTTAAAAAAAAATCCTGTCCACACCAATGGTGTTATAGAAAATATCTCTGTCCACAAGAGAATGCCATAAAACGCTCACATAAGCATGCCAGGCAGTAGGTGGCGATAAAACTTGATGTCAAACACCACAGAAGAACATAAGGAGCATGCACATTGATGGGCGATCTTGAGTGGCGAGTACAATAACACAGCATGGCGAAATTCAAAGAAAAGAGTGAATGAATCACATCGGTAGTCCGCCATTGTTTGTAGGTTTCTGGTGCATGCTCAATGTCTGAAACAATAATTTCCATGTGTAAATCGGGGTCATGATGTCATCGTTTCGCGAAACCTCCGTTTCTGTGTATTAAGAAAACAGAGTTTTGAAAAATCTCCACCCTAGAAGGAGTTTTTCAAAAGCTTTGTTTTCAGTGACCTGAAACACCGTTTTGGTGTCGGCGGGAGGCCAAAATTCTGAGAAAATAAAATTTTATAAATACCTATATACGTGTAGACTTGATCATTGTTATTGGGTGAAATAAATATATCTCCCGCGATAAATCGACTACTCAATGTTATGGCATAATTAAGGGAGTTTTTTCTTGTCCTTTGGGGGGCTAGGGTTAGGGCGTGCCATAAATATATAACCTGTGAAGCCCTTTGAGACTGTAACTGAAGGGCTATACAAATAAAATTGACTTGACTTGATTTGACTTGATTTTGGGAGTAGTCGACAACTACTAAAATGCAGCAGTCGTGAACACCCTACTATGAGCCAATTTAGATTTCTGACCATTCACGGCACCTTTTCTGTTTCATCCCACCCATAAAAACCCAGAAAGGTTAGACGAAGCGTACTTGAGGAGTTCGATAAGGCGCTCCTCCAGGGTGCTCTTGGTTCTGCTGAGGTCGTCGATCTCGGCGGACATCTGCAGGTAATCACTTTGCTTCTCAGCCTCTGTCTTCTCCAGTGTGTCCTTCAGCTCCTCTGAGATGTTTCGCAAGGCAGAGAGCGCATCCTCAGTCCTGGCCATGCAAAAAAAAGGGAGTAACGAGGGAACGTTATGAAAACCAGTAGTGACCATGTGTTGTTATTACTCTGATGTGACGAAGGACAGGTAGCAACATACCTGCTGACCGAGTCCCTCAGCTGCTGGATCTCCCACTCATCGTGGCGCATGGTAGCCTCACATTTAGTGATGTGGGAATCCTTCTCAACAATAAGATTAGCGTGTTGCTCATTCCCAGCCTTCATTAAAACAAAACAAATTAAAGCATTTAAAATAGAACTTAGGGTTGGTAGATCATTAATTATAGATAATTATTGCAGCATCTTGTGAGGTTGTTACATTTTATTTGTCCAGAAACCGTATTATCCAATTCTTGTTTTGGATATTTCTATGTTGAATTACAGACATAGCCAACCTACAGCTAGGGCATCTACAGCATGAAAGGTAATGTATAACTAAGCAGACACTTAATTTAACACGCCACAAATAGCCTGTATTGAAATGAAACCCCAGTCTTGTATTGTATCATTCATCTGTTAATGAATCCTAAGCAACACTCTGCATGCCACCGTAATGTTGCAATTAGTATGCATCTCCCTTTTTTCTTCACCTTAGATGTACCTTCTGAAGATCTTTAATTCCTAATTATACTGAGCTTATTAAGTACTGGATATTAAGTCACTCGCCATGATGATATCAAGATATATTATAAAAGGCAAGGAATGGACCTTTAATCAAAAAAGGTCTCAGGATTGTTTTGACTTTTTAGGAGATCTTACTGTGAGATATATACCCTATAAATGTGAGAATACATATACACTGACCTCTAGTTCAGACACCTTTCCCTCCAGCCTGGACACCGTCTCCAACTCTGAATGCAACTGGGCTTTGACTGTAGTCAGCTGTTCATTCACACTCTGAATGGAAAGAGAAAAAAACTAAAAGTCACAACCAATGCACAATGGATCAATACATACTCATTTGGGAATCCGACCACACATGATTGTATTGGAGCTCAGCTAAACTCACCTTCAGTTGATTTTGATGACTCATGCTCTTGGAGCTGATTTGAAACTTGACGGCATCCATCTCCTCCCGGCTGGCGCTCTGGAGGGTTTGCACTTGACCCTCTGCCTTCACCAGCTGCTCCTGGAGCTCCATAACAGCCTGCGGCAGGTTCTCCACCTGGGTCAGCCCTTCTCTCAGGCTGGTGTTTTCCTGGCGCAGAGCAGCCAGGCAGGCTTCCAGTCTCTCCACCTCTCTGGTGGCACCATCCTGCAGCTCTTCAATCTTGGCCGCCTCCCCGGTCCAGCGCTCCCTGGCCTCCTCCTTCTCTGCGGTCAGCCTACAGATGGTCATCCCCAGCTCAGCCATCTCTGTGTTGGCCCTGTGGACACCTTCCCGTGTCTCGCCATTCTCAAGGACTAGCCTCTCATTCTCTGCCTTGAGGTTGGCAAGCTCTTGTCGAGCTGCAACAAATGAAGTGGACAACTCTGCATGGGCGGCGGCCTGTCGGACTTGCTCTTCGATCAGTGCTTCTTCTTTCTGTTTGTAACCGAGTAGCTCAGCCACGTGTCTCTGATTAAGGGCCTCCGTTTGAGCTTTAAGCTGCTCAGTGAGACTCATGAACTCGGCTCTCTGGCCCTCCGTCAACTCCAGTTTTGTTTGACACTTGAGGTTCTCTTCTCTAGCCCACTGTAGCTGTACCCTAAGATCGAGGACCTCTGCTTGGAGCCTGGACACGTCTTTCATGTTCACTTCAAGCTGGCCCTCGGCCAACACCAGTTTCTCCACCACTTCCTGGTTCTCCCTGGCATGCAGACTCCTCCTCTCCAGCTGAGATTCCTCCACAGCCTGTTTCTCTGTGCTTAGTCTCTCAATCACTTCACTTTGTCTTGCGAAGGCTGCTTCTGCTTTTGCTTTGGCTTTCTTCAGCTCCTTCTCCCTGTTCTCCTTCGTTTTAATTTTGGTCTGGAGTTCTTTAAGGTCACTCTCCTTACTCTCCAGCTGGGACTCTTTGGCTCTCACCTGCACTTGGAGAGCGGCTTCATTCTTGCGTGACCTTCCAAGGCTCTTCTCCAACTCTCCAATCTGTCCATTGAATGACTTCAGTTCTGCCTGCATGGAGCTGAGGGCTGCACTCACAGTGGCCTGGTCCTCTCGGAGACCTTGGTTCTCCTGCTCCAGACGTTTGGAGGTCGTGTCAGAGAGCTGTGCTGCCATGGCCGCCCGCTGCAGACTCTCGTTTAGCGAGCGATTCTCCTCACGCAACCTCCTCTCTTTTTCATCCACAGTCACCTTGGCATCATCCAGTTGGCTTCTGAGTTGTTTATCAGAGGCCCTTAAAGCGGCCAACTCGGCCTCCAGTGCCGTCCTGTTTGCCGCCATTTCCTTTTTGAGTTCCTCATTCCTCTTCACTGTGGAGAGGAGCTTCTCGTTGAGCTCCATTAGATTAGTGCACTGTGTCTTGTAGTCTTCTATCTTTTTGGTATGCTCCTTCACACTTGTCTCCAGTTCAGAGTTACCAACTGTTAGGCTGTCTCTTTCCAGGGTAAGGCTGTCATTTTCTGATTCCAGCCGTCGAAGAGTTTTGCTGCTGGAAGTTAGTTCTATCTCTTTAATCTTTAGTTGTTCCTTCAATGCATTGACCTCTCCTTCCAGAGACTCCTTTAGGACAATTGTGCTCTGTCGAGTAGTCTCTTCATCATCTTGTGCTCTCTGTTTGACATCCACTACCTGCCTATCTTTCTCCTCAAGAATATTTTGGAGGTCCACAAGTTGTCTTTGCAAGTTGCTGGCCTCTTTATCTCTCAAGGCCAAGTTGTCAGCCAAGTTTTCAGCGATATTGCACTCTTCCAGCACTCTTGCCTTCAATTTAGCTTTCTCCTCAGACATAGACGTTACTAACTCTCCAAGTTTGACCTCTGCATCTTTCACGGCTACATCTTTGACTTTTAGCTCCTCCTCTAGTCTTTCTACCTGCCTTTTCTTGTCCTCCATATTAGAGACAGCCTCCATCTTCCCGCTCTCAACCTCTTTTAATCTGTCCAGCAGTTCATGTATTTTTTGCGCTGAATCAAAGTGACTGGTCGCCTGCTGGCCCTTCTCATTAAGCATGCCATTCAATTTGGCCAGAAGCTCCATGTTTTTCCCCTCAGCAACTGCTAATTTATCCTGGAGCAGGTGTTGCTCAGCCTCTCTGGCTCGGTCCCCACTCCTGAGTGCCTCCAACTCTCTGGAAAGGGCTTCTTCTCTACCTTCCAGAGCCTTGAGTGCTGTCTGCAAGCTCTGATGGTCCTCCTGGGCTGCCAGAGACACATCCAGCTGCCTCTGGAGCTCTGCCACCACCCCCCTAAGTTCACCAGCCTCATCCCCAAGCTGCTGCACTCTACTCAAGAGGCCTTGCTGCCTTAGCTCTGACTGGTCCAGTTCCAGGCGAAGGTTCTCCACTGCACTCGCGTCTTCACCGCAGGAAGTGAGAGACTCGTTCAGCTCACTCAACAGGCCCTGGCCATAATCAGGGCTTGAGGGGAACTCGTGTGCTTGCTTAATGGTTGCATATATATAGAAGAAACATATCACATCATGATTTCTATAGTGTATAAAGGTCACACAGTATCATTAGTTCTCTATGAGTAAAACCATAACAATAGAGGATTGCTGAAAGCATGAGACAATGTGTGGGTTACCTGTGAGTAGGTGCTGGCCAGACTGTTAATGCTGGAGCTTCGACTCGGTGGTTTCCACATGTGGCCCGGTGAGTTTGGCATGCCGAGTGTCCTCCTGTGTCGATGGTAACAGAAACATGGGGTTTTTAACACAAACCCTTATGCACAACAATATATTCTACATAATATATCATATTAATTATATATTTCTACAGACAAGCTTCGACAAGTAATGTTTTGCATTTGTTACATGGTTTTGAGACGGTAGTACACATTTTTATTGTTGATTAGAAATCAAACCTTGCAAAGGTGGGCCATGATGCATCAAGGTCATGACCTCTGGATGCCACATCAAACTGGACTTCATTGAGCTCATACAGGTGGCTGATGATATCGACACTAAGGTGTGGCTTTAGAAAAGGACTGCGTGCATAATACCAGTCACTGTGGAGGAAGTGAAAGATAGATATGGAGGAGAACATGAATTCACACACTTCGTAGATATAATTTTACATCTCAGGGATTCAGGTCCACTACCAGGATTACACTGTCAGTAATTATAATACTGACTCATCTGAGGAACAGAGAGGGGAATTCTCAGAAGAAAAAACTCAGAAGAGAAGAGAGATAATCTATTTCTAAAGAATAGAACGGAAAATTACCTTAAATTAACACAACCAAGCCGTTGGCTTCTAAAGTGTGATCTGAATTTAAATGTGGGTATTTATTTGTCATACTCATTCCAGTCCTTGTATGCAACACTATTCTATTTCTCACAATGATTTACTTGTATTTGTACTTACTAACTTGCTGCCTATTTATTTTGTAAAACTAAATATATCCATATACATCCATAAATAATTCTTAACAAATTTTCTTCTAACTGTAAGGCTACTTGCAAAAAGTAGTGGACTTGTTGCAACAAAAAAAGACTTGTTGCTATGGTTACTCCTGCAATGTGACACACTGTTTGAGACTCTCGCGTCCCTTTTTACACAGGGCGTGGAGAACGAGAGACCGCATGGAGCCACATACGTTTTTTGTGCTTATTTTTTACTTTAACATTTTCAGTAATTTATGCTTATTTTTTACATTAACATTTTCAGTCATTTATCATTTCAGTTACTTTCACCTCTTACAGTGTCCACATGAATGTACCAAGCATTAAGCCCTGTGCCCATCTGTGTCTAACCCATTCCGAAATAAAAGCTCTTGGTGGCAAGAAACATTGACCAAGACACCTGACATACTGTATGCTTACTAGGTCCATGCACACACGCAATCTCTAACTAAAACCCCCCACCTCCGCCTGCTCCGATTTCCCAAGAAGTGGGCAAAGAACAGAAAGTAATCCCTTACTGGGATAAATTCTGAGCATGGCATTACTCCGAGTTTTACCTGGTGGTCCTCTGGTTCATTAAGCACTGCTGCAGCGTGTCTGCCAGTCGTTGATGTACAAGAGAGTAGCGAATAAAGGCTCTGCCCTTCCCCAGAGATGTCTTCAGCTGCAAGTATAACAGTCAGGTTAACAGTTTTTTATTCATTTATGTAACACCATTTCTATGCGCAATATTTTTCTTGGAATACTATACTGAACCATATTTTTCAGAATTCAATTATTAACAGTTCATATTTATCTTCTGATGGGAATGTGGACTTCATTACACAACACATAAACTGAGGACTTTCCTGAAATAGACCCTGTAGCCAATACCGCTCAAGATCATCTACTGTAAATGAACAAAGAAAAAAACTATGATTGAAATAGTAATGGCAGAATGGCAGTAATGGCTTTTTTTAAACAAAGCCATGCATATGAATATAAATAGTGATATGTCTTGATAAAGAACAACAAGATAACAAAACAAAAACAGATGGAAAATATTGCCTGGATACCTCAGAGATGGATTTGACGAAGCGGATGCCATCATTTGCTCCTTTGATCTTAGCGAGACAGTCACTGAAGTAGTCCCAGTAGTCCTTTCTAGTGCCCAGTAATGTGGTCTTCTCCTTCTGATCAAACTGAATGGCAGACAGAACAAAATATGGTCAGGGGAAGCTGAACCATCAAACTGTTTTTTCATTCAAATATACAAATGCCATGGTGACGAGGTAAACAAGATCTTGGTTTATTACATTTTGCAATGCATACAAAATCTCACCTGCAACAGATATTCTAGTTTGTAGGAGAATTTGTGCAGGTTGGTACTGTCGTCTGTGATTGGCTCTCCACTTTCTCTGTACTCCTTGGCAAGCTCTGCGACAGCCTCTGTTTTTGAGAAATACGTGAGTAGAAAACATGAATTCTGAAAGCTAAACAAAATCTGTAGTGTTTAATTGGCTTAAAAATAATTACACACATAATTAAGCTAATTACACACACCTTTCTTGGTTTATTGATAGATATTTTTATGTAGCCAGTTTTGACAAAAATGTGTTTACTTTAACAAATTTCTGATGGCAGGTCAGAAATGATTGGAGGCTGGTAAACCACTACCTTTGCAGTGTTTGCATTGCAAATATTGATTTAATAAGCTTTGTATATTTACAGACAACTTTGTTTCTAATAGCCTAGATCATAATAGCCAATTTACTATATACTATACATTTGTTTAAAAAGAAATTATTTCTCGTATTTTAAATTTCTCTTTTTTTATTATCGTTTAATAATTGTCCTTTTAATGTTTTTACATGTGATTTCTATCTTTGTAAAGCACTATGAATGACCTTGTCTTTGAATGGTACTATATAAATAAACTTGCCTTGCCTTACTGCATACTTCCAAGTAAAAAAAAACAACCAATACAGCCATTTATCAACACAAACATAGCCCCACATAATAAATGATTAGAACGATATACAGGAATGCCTACATGTGAGTCACTTGCCTCTTATCCATCGTAAAAGCTGGAATGACACATAGCCTGGGCGCGTCCTAAAGGTAAGCCCTGTGTCTCGTTGCATCGCTAAAGAATCTATCTATGACTGCCAGGCCGCTGATGGGTCAGACCCACCTATCCACTCCGCAGGTCAGGAAGAGAGCTAATTCTCTGTACCGTTATGCTAAGATCGTTGTAGCGCCATGGCGAACCTCTCCAACTCTCATCATTCATTCCTTTCTGTCACATCATGCCGGCAGACAACTATCTACCACCCACCCACCCCATTCACTCTCACTCTACGCATTGTTGTATGCACACACACACACACACACGTCAAAGCTGGCGTACCGTGCAGATCTCTGATAATCCTCTGGAGCTGATTCTCCCCGACCACCGCCCCAGCAGCCATGGCCTCACCGCTGTCTCCGCGGCAACGGGGGTCACAGGGTTACTGTCAACTGTGCTGAATCAGATAATCGAAAAGGGGGACAGGGACAAAAGAGCGCCATGAATGGTCAAACAGAATCTCCTGCTTACTTGTGTACCACAAAATTAAAGTACTCTTCCTGAGCTTGCACCCTGGGGCGTCTCTGATGGGCAATAGACATTGCAATAGACAAATGAAGCACAGTTCATTCACCTTAGCTGTAGGTATGGCAATTTAGCTTTTGCCAACATCCTCGCCACATGTTATTACAAGTTATGACCACTACTTTTTCAGTTCACATGGAGAACTGAGGAAAGCAGCAATACAACCTCAAAGGATGATGTTGTGTAGGCCTTTTTATTATATTAGTTTGGATTATTTGGTATATACAGACTATTGGCTACGTTTTTAAAGTACTTCTCACGTATATAGTTGATTATTTGTAGGTACTAGGGCCAACAGTTTTTACTTTGGGCATTACCAACTCATAATGTTGATTTAGAAGTACTTGAGGCTTTTTGATATGAATTGTAAAAACATTTGCTTTAACAAACTTTAAAAGCTCTCCTATTTTCTCTAGTTTTACACAAAGTTAGGTACTATTTAAAGGATATATTAGTGCAGGAGTTACTATAGAAAACAGGCTTAACTAATGCTAACGACATTCCAAAGAGTCGTCGTAGTATTGAATCAATAGCATTGTCAAATAATATCTTAACAGCAATCGAAAGCAGAGGCCATAACATTACGTATTACTACCTTAGCGCTACATTGTAATAATAATTACATGCCAGGCTTAGAATGTGTTATTATTTGTTAGACAAAGACACTCCCAATTCAAAATAATTTCGTAACAATATAATGTTAAACGACAACTTTTACATACTTTTAAGAACGACAAATCCATAACAACAAGATATTATGCGCATACCAACTGCTGTCTATCTGTGGCTGAAATGTACTGATTGACATTATGCCATCCACTAAGGATGCGCCACTGAATTTGACCTCCAATCGTATTGAGGTTGAGAGGCGGGACCACTCATGTGGCGCTATAGTGTGGTTGTTGTTGCAGGGTAAACAGTAGTGTCACGTGACAAACAATGATGGCGTTTTTCACACTGTTTATATTTATGCGAAACATGAAATAAAATTGCGTGAAACAGCTATATGCTTCCAGAAGGTTTCATAGAATTTTGAATTTTGATTCCAAAATAGTTCATTATAATAATACAAATGAAGGCCTACTCCTACTACTACTACTACTACTACTACAGAAACCAGTCAAATATCAAAATGTTCAGCTCTTTAAGGACATTATGGAAATGTATTCAGCTTTTAACTTTTAAGCTTTTTCAACATTGTTTTTTTTTACATAATTTATACATCAAAAAGTAGACAAATGTCTTTCACATCTATGATTTTTCAGGAGAATTCATTTCACATTTCTGCATTTTCAGCAATGCTTTACATTTACATTTAGGGAATTTGGCAGACGCTTTTATCCAAAGCGACTTACAAGTACTTAACTATTTCAGGGACATTCCCCCTGGAGTACCTTACTCAGGGGTACAATGGTGGCAGACCCGGGGACCCATCACCCTATGCTTTGCTATTAGCTCTCAGCATTCACATGTATTTTCTGCAGAACATTTTTTCTAGTTTAAACAGGAACCAAGATACATCCATCTGAATGAAATACTCCCTTTTAAGTTGTGAGACATACATTCAACACAATGAATCAGGGCTAATCAGGTAGGAGCTGTTACCATTACTGCTGATCAACATTTTGATTTGACTCATAACTGTAGGCCTATTCAATATAAATATCATCAGTTTAATATTTAATATTTAACCAACACCATGCTTCCCTCTAGAAACCATCATGAGTGACTCTTTTAATGACAGTGAAGAGGACTATGACTATGAGGATGAGGTTTGTGATAAAGCCAAGTTGGTCCATTTTGGATCGATAGCAATTCCTGTATTTCTTTCTGTTGTGATCATACTGAGTCTGCTAGGCAACATTCTAGTCCTGGCTATTTTGGCCTTGTATGAAAATCTGAAGACTCTCAAGAACATCTTCATCCTCAATCTGGCAATCTCTGACCTTGTATTCACCGCTGGACTGCCATTCTGGGCAATCTACCACATCTGGGGTTGGGTCCTGGCAGACATCCTCTGCAACATTGTGAACTTCATCTTCTACACTGGATTTTACAGTAATATTCTGTTGCTGACCATCATAACCCTCCACCGGTATCTGGCCGTGGTCCACCCTCTGTCCAAGCAAGGCGTTCAGAAAGCTGGCTATGCGGTTGCTGTGTCAATCACTCTGTGGCTGGTCAGTATAGGTGCAGCCATGCCTTCGATGCTCTTTAGCACTGTCATCCCTATCCCCCACAAGAACGGGACAACCTACGCCTGCCAATACAAAGACACCACATGGACAAATGTGGGCACCTATCAACAGAACATTATTTTCTTCGCTGCTTTTGCAGTCATGAGTTTCTGCTATGTGAGGATCGTGAGGACGATCAGGAGAACAAGGTTCCACAGGAAATACAGAACAGTGAAATTGATTTTCTGTATTGTGGCTGTGTTTTTCGTTGGTTGGATACCATACAATGTGGTCATTTTTCTGAGAAGGTTATCCGATTACTTGATTCCACCGTTTGATGATTGTTATGTGAGCACTGTACTTGATTATGCATTCTTTGTGTGCAGACTTATTGCGTTCTCACACTGTTGTCTTAATCCAGTGTTTTACGCTTTTGTTGGTGTAAAGTTTAGGCGTCATCTAAATTCACTCCTGTACCGGAAATCCTGTCATCAAAGTAAAGTTGAAGAGGCATCCAACCTGTTCATTTGAATAGATGAATGCAAAGAAGTTGCTCTTTAATTAGTCTTTGATAAATTATTGATTTCAATCTCACCGATTAATATTCATGTGTGAAAACTAATACTGTGCTAGGACAAAATTATTTCTTTAAAGAACTTGAATCAGTCATAAAGACATGATAAATCAACATGCATGTGATTCATTGTTCATTGTAGATATTAGTTTGATTTGATACAGGCATTTGCTTTTGTTGCCAATGATAATGTAGGCCTATACAATTATCCATGGCTATATTGTGTTGTAGTACATTTGGAATTCATATTGTCTGCATTTTGAAGAAGACTTAAATTGATGGAGTGGGTTAACTATAAATAAATATGTCATATATTGCCCATATTGTAAGCATAATTATTTACTATAATTAGCTTTAGGCATCCATGTGGACTGCATGTGATATGTGACAATATATTCATATCATAAAAATACATTTAAGACCCTGTTCCTATTAAAAATATTACATATTTAATACCGTCTCTTGCTGTATCCTCAAACTGTATTTAACTTTTTGGAAATATGCTTTTTGGTGAGATTGGTGAGAAACCTGTGTTATTCAACCCATGGTTCACCTCACAAACAACAGCACCATTCTTGGGAAGCAGTCACATTTTGAACTGCAATCTAAAAATGCATGTGTGGTTCAAGCAGGTGCACAAAGTACACAAGTTATTATACGCAAGGTGTTAGGCAGTTGACAATAAGGGAAGCATGACAATAGATTAAATGGAAATTAGGATATAAGACATGGAAGAAATACTACAGTCACTTTACAGAAGCACTTGCTTAAGGTTTGTATTATGATTTCAGTACCACAGAAGTCCAAACAGAGGGCAGTAGCATGTCACAATTTAGTATCCACCATATCAGACGGAAACACCTACGCTACGTTGAAAAAGAAAAACAAACTTTTTTCATTTTGTAACAACTGTCATCTGATAGGCTACCGGTCAGAGAAATCTTGTTGATCGTGTGTTTCGAGTTTAGTAGTACCCACCGTCATATAGCCTACCTTTTGGTTAATACTGTCAGCTCATTTGCACTGAACTGTTTCAGGTAAGGCGGAAAGATTATGGTTGTTTCTTTACGTCTTCTGGTTTTATTCTGTTGTTCTGTAAAGTACTTAGTAACCTGCTTTGGAAAGATGCTATACAAATAGGCCTAAAGTTATTATTATTAGTTGTTATTATTATTATTATTATTATTATTATTATTATTATTATTGTATTTGTTAGAATTATTATTATTATTCCGGAATGGTAACACCTATAGCTCAGCCCCCGATTGGCAAAAAGTTTTCAAATTTGTCGACGACTTATGTATTCCCGGTAATTAGATCTCCAAAAGGTTTGGTACCGATTCGCCCATAGGCGAATATAAACGCCTATAAATAACGTCACAGTTCAACTTTAGCGAACATTATTCTATCAATCACAACTGCTTCAGAAGGTGCCAGGGCCTTGTACAACAATTTGTTGTACATACCTCAATGACGTCACACGATCAATGTAACCACTGAATGTAGAACTGAGATAGAGAGCAAGTTGTGGTGGTTGAATGGGTTAAACACAGGACCTTCAACCAGGAGACTGGGGTTAAAGTCCCTTTAGATTTTTGACAGCTGTTCGCCATGAAGTCACACTGTAGTAACTCACGGGAGGCTTCTTTTATGTTCCAGGGAATAGTTTATTTTACTTTAACAAAAGATAGTGGCAGACGGTAACTCACATCAACTGAACACGCACTAGTTCTCCTCTTCTGTGGTATTCTAATGCCCACTGACTGTAGCCTTGATTGTAGAGCCCTCTAGTGGACAATCCTTTAATATCACATTACCACACACACCATGAGTCGGATTCACTCCAAATTATGAGTGTTATAAAAGTGTTCTAACAATATGACTATCAATAATTATTGCTGTTGTTGGGGTGGCGGTTGCTGCGGTGGCG
>OMNO01021154.1:0-17244 GCA_900303215.1 Trachyrincus scabrus | reverse complement strand
CACACACATACACACACACACACACACACACACACACACACACACACTCACACACACACACACACACTCTCACACACACACACACACTCACACACACACACACACACACACACACACACACACACACACACACGCAGTGTCTCTCTCTCTCTCTCTCTCTCTCTCTCTCTCACGCACACACACACACACACACACACCCACACACACACACACACCCCCACACACTCACACACACACACACGCTCACTCTCTCTCTCTCTCCCCCTCCCCCCCCCCCCCCCCCTCTCCATCCACACACACCTCTCCATCCACACACACACACACACACACACACACACACAGTAGACATTGTGTAAACATGTCCTCCATAAGAAAGTCAGCTTGTTTTTGAATGCTAGCCGTGCTTAGCCAGCCGACCATGGCCAATGCTCTCTGACAGGCCAGCGGAGCAGTCACTAAGATGAACTGTGAATACAAGCAGGCTGCAGAGAGGGAGAGGAATACACAGAGAGAGAGAGAGACATGAGAGAGAGAGAGAGACATGAGAGAGAGAGAGAGACACGAGAGAAGAGCAAGAGAGGACGGGAAGGATGGGGTTAAGGAGAAAGAGAGAGAGTCCCAATGGGGAGGCAGAAAGAGCGAGGAGCAGGGCGAGAGAAGAGAGGGATCGATGGACAAGAAGAAAGTGGAGGACGGTGGAAGAGAGGGATAAGAGAATGAAAAGGATATCACGATAATGAATGAATACGCATGCAACATGCGACGGAGCCTTCAGGAGAACAGAGTGCATGCATTGATACTGCGTATTGATACAGCGTTATTCTACGGTTGCATGGTGGTGCTGTGTGTTTATGTGTTTATGTGTGTGTTGTACAACTGCATGCAACACTCCGGCCGAGAGGCATTCGTCAGGCGGGCAGCGGCGACAGAAAGAGAGTCCTTTCGTAGCAGAGCTGTCTCTGTATGGATGCACTTAGACACCGTGGATGACCATATTGGAATAGATAAAGGGACACATATTTTACTGCGCGTGTGCATTTTCCTGAGCGCACAGGCATTCCTAATCAAGAAGACAAGAGCCGGTGCACGTAAAGACAGATTCAAGCCTGGGCCTGGTGCTAATGAGTCGGGGCGAACAGCACAATGGCTGAAAAATAGAACAGAGAACCGACGTAAAAAAAGACAGGAAAGGGGTGAATCCGTTGAACAACAATACATGATGTGATTTTCCTACGTGTTAAAAGACCCACTCTAGCATTCCCTCACCACCACGTCTCTGGATGTAATCTGTTTTAGCCTCTTTAGACTATTTCACTCCATTCTCTGTACCTGGTGGTACGGCCTGCTAGGTGTGTGTGTGTGTGTGTGTGTGTGTGTGTGTGTTGAATGAAGGCAAACAAGCTTTCACTCAGAGAGAGAGAGAGAGAGAGAGAGAGAGAGAGAGAGAGAGAGAGAGAGAGAGAGAGAGACTACTGGACAAATCTTGGGATAATTATGTGTATATACATAGTGTCGCAAGGAGGGAGGAGAGAGAGGAGAGAGGGAGAGAAAGAAAGAGAGGGCGTGAGAGACTAACGAACACATAGGCTATGGCTACATCAAATGAGTGGGCTCAAATCTCTTCTGATCGCTGTACAAATGTATGTGCAAACAACCAAAAAAAACACACTCCTGTTAAAGCATGACATGAGAGATGCTACTGTATGTGTGTGTGTGTGTGTGTGTGTGTGTCTGTTCACAAGGAGGGTTCTAGTCAGGCAATAAGCAAGCAGGATTGAAGAATGTTTGCTATTCTCTGAGTGTGCCGTGCAGCCTATCTCTTAGCAATTTCTGCTTCCATACAAACATCTGGGGGGTGAGGGCTGGAAATGGCAGTGGAGGTGTCTAGGAAGCCATCATGGGTTACCATGCCACCCAGTAGCTATGACAGCAGCCTTGAGACCTCTGCTCTCCAAAGCAGCATGTACGCAGTCTCCAGCTTGCAGTGATCCAACCAAGGACAAAGATTAACACCTGCCACCAGCTAATCTAGGACCCAGAAGTCCTACTACGTTATAGCAGAACTCTGCTGGGGGAGCCAGCACAGCCTGGGCAGGAAATCAAAAACTGCAAGGGGCGGGGTTACGCCTTGTTTCCTATTTTGTTATGGAGATATTCTGCTGAAGAAAACTAATTTGTGCGAGTGGATGAAGCTTTCAGAAGGGGATTTGAATAAGTGTATTTCTACAGTTGCCAGTCTACACGGCGTTGATTTGAAACCTTTACAGACACTTTTTTTTACAGTTCACTAGTGCTGGCCGAATTTATGTTCACCAATTACGCACTTACATATCCCGGCCTGCAGCAACATCATGCCTCACCCAGATTTAAGCTTGTCTGCCATCAAACTTTAGACATTATATATTATATTATATATATATTTGTGAGACTAGCCACCAGCCAATGTCTGATAGATTTGACCATTTGGCAGGTAAAAAACAAATTACAAATCACTTGGCCGGTAGATTTTTCCACTCTGGCAGGTAAACAAAATTCAGTTCATTTTGGACCCTGGATCCAACCCTGGCTACTACGTCACACAGAGGTGACGTTTTCACTGAGCAGAACCCACAGGCCTGCATAAGTTATGTATCCATTGTTTATCTGCTTGAGTATTCACCACTGGCAGTTTGTTCAAAAGTGGATGGATAGTGAGTTTACTTGTTTTCCCCAGCAAAGTTGGTTCCTTTGATCTATCGTTAACATTGAAGTTGTAGTAGATCATTTCCTTCTAAAAGCTAAAGACTGTTTCTGAATGGAATGTGTAAGAGCTCAAACTTTTAAAGCGAAATATACAGCCACCATTTTTCGTCTTAATTTTAAAGACAATACAGAGAGAAAATAACATGATTCCCTGTCATTTCCAATGATAGCTCTGCGTGTTGAGGTAGTTTACGTGCAACAGTGTCAGTGTATATATGGCCATTTTAATCCACAATAGCAACACCTTGCAGGGACATTATAACTATGTGATATATTTAAACTATAACCTCTCTGTTTAGAATATACAATATAAATTAGATGACATAATAGGCTATCATGTTTGTGACTATCATGTTTGTGAGTCCTAAAATTATTTTGTGGTCATTTCAGTCATGTTTGGGTTCAGTAGGTATTAGATGAGGATGCCCTATTCATTATTTAATTTAGTATGCAATCAAAGATATGTGGCCAGCGAAGCCAGTGATGCAATAAGAGTTTACCGAGGTGCCTACAGGCGTCTGTCCATCTTCCAATATAGGGTTTATATGGTGTTGGCGACCATCCTTTCAAAGCAATATTAGCGACCGACCCGATATGAACCTTAAAGACATCGTATCTACTACAGCAGCCTACTGATTTACAGCATCAGTGAATTTAACTAAACAAGCGCAAATTCGCGGAGCAGAGGCAAAGCTAAAGTCGATACATCAGGCTGCTGAGCAAGCAGGCACTCTGCAGCAGAGGCAGGTCTGTCCTGCATGCATTATCGTCGTATGTGGCTGTGGGAATTATTGCTCAGTGCATGTGCTGAAGCAACACACCTGTCCTTGTTCATAATGGGGGCAGCTTCAGGTTTGTAATTCGCATTTAAATAAGAACACCCACAAATGTATCGTTTATAGAAAGGACGTCAACAAACGCGATGGAAGTACAAAACGTGCCATCAAATGTCGCCAGTAGGCGTGCCCGCATTTGTCTCAATGAATTAATCCTATGATAAAAAAATACGAGCGTGGTGTCTTACCTTGAGGTCCGGACAGGGCTAGCCTTGCTTGCTGACAGGAGAAGATGCTCTACAGAGGTGCTCTGTACAGAATGCTCTCGGTCTTGGGCTCTCGGGCAGTGGACCTTTATTTTCGTGTTCAATGTTTCCCCCTATCGGCACAAAGGTTGCATTGTATACCAACGTTTCGGTCCCAGATGATGACATTTATTTTTGGTCATGCATGCTTCGCTGTTAACTGTATTTCCCCCACATAATAAAATACAGTGTTATTGTGTTAAATAAGCCGACATGAAGATATGTTTCACGTCTCTAGATAATTATTTTTAGAATAGGACGTTAGAAGGGGCGTGAGAAAATTACCTTACAAACATGGCCGCTGTAATAGTACTTGCAGGTCCTAATTTAAATGGGTGTCTAAAAAATGCCTGACATGTGAAACGTACGTTTTCGATGTATTACATTTAACCAAAATTACCTGCTTAGTAAAATGTTATATAATTGTTAAAGTATGATAATGTGTACATTTATTATTTAATACGCCACATATATGACTATTATTTTGTGTTCGTGTGGGCAGCGAGGCGACGGGTCTTGAGCTGGAAAAAGCGCCAACTTCTTCCTGTACTGCATGCTATCATACTGTGGGAATTGTGAAATAGCCTCATTTACAATTGCGTCAACAACGGATTTTTATTCTGTTTGTGTTTGAAATGACCTAGTAAGGTAAGCTCAAAAGCCCCCACCTAACGTGGTAGTTGTGACGCTGTGTTCTCCGGCACTGGTAGAAACTGTATGTTGTGTTTTTTTTCTCCTCCTCCTCCCACTTAATTCTCCGCGCTGTAACGAATCGACCCGTATCTGTTTACGGTGGTGAGCGGTTAAGTACTATAACCTTAACTATACTCTAGTCCCCCTGACGGCAGTGTCTTCTGTTAAGTTAAGTAACTTTCCAAACACATTTAGTTTATCTTCACGCCGGGTGGACAATGAGGAGGAGAAGAAGGAGGCTACCAGCGGGTTCGACAGTTAAATAGCTAACGCGTTATTGTAATGCCGCCAACGATGCTACATTGAGAAGTAATGTGTGTACATTATGAAACGAGCAGTGTTTAATGTGTCGTGTTTTGTTTCCATCTACTGATCTATCGGGTTGTTAACGGGTGTCTCCGTTTCTTGTTCGTGCCAGCGAGGTGCGCTGTTGCCTCCCGGGTCGTGTGAAGATGCCAGGGCTTCAGGGTGACAACGTGGTGGTCTCCTTGGGGAGCCCCATCAAGAAGAGCAAACTGTCCCTCAGATTCTTCCAGAAGAAGGAAACTAAACGGACGTTGGACTTCTCCGAACCTCCCGCAGATGAACGAAAAACTGCCGAAGCAGAGGAGCCAACTGCAAGGTGGTTATCTCTCTCTGTGTGTCTGTGTGTGTGTGCGCACAAAGTCACAGAAGTCACTTTTTTTTTCTTCAGAAATCATATTAATCAAGAACCTCTATTTTGTCATAAACGTAAGAAACATCTGTTGTGTGTGTTTATTGTTTAATACAACGTGTTGTCATTTTTCCCACTCTAGTTGTGACCAGGTGGTTCCTGGACCTTCTCCATGCACCAGTCCCCCAGGTTCTCTGCTACCTTATGAGAAAGCAGAGGCCCTGCTGCCGTTTGTTGGGCTTAACAACCTGGGCAACACATGCTACCTGAATAGTGTTTTACAGGTACAGTACTACGACTATATCTATACCGCAGGAAATAAATAAGAAGCTAGTACACATGTTAACCTACAAGTATGTTCATTGAATGAAGGTGAATGTACTATCTTTCAAATATTGACCATATTGTGTAACTTTTGTCAAATGTGGTCTTTAATCTCCTTTGGTTTGTCAACATCACAACATTGCAACTCGTGTTGACTTTTAGACTTAAACCACATTAAATTAGTCAAATGTATTGCATGTGTATATATATACACACACACCACGGCCATTTAAAATAAAACACATGGTTGATGGGAGAACAGCACATTTGGTTCTAAACTCTTCGTTTGTCAATAGGTTCTGTACTATTGCCCTGGGCTCAGAAATGGCATCAAGAAGCTGTACAACCAGTCCACAAGCAAAGATAAACTCAAGGAAGAGATGATCAAAAGTGAAGATGAGGTCTGTACAAAACTGTCTGTTTATGCATCTGTCTGTCTATGCAGTGTTTCCCCTACATGTATTTAGCAGTGGTGCAGCGTCGCCGCTAGATTACTAGCGCCACTGTAATCAGCCATTTTTTAAATTGAAATGTATTTGTGTTGTGTGATGTTGGATGTTTTCCCAATCGTTCCGTTCATGTTCTTGCGTTCCGCCCCAACATAAAGTTCCTGAACCGGTTCGAACGGGGGGAAAATCGGTCAACAATTTTTCGCTTGACTGTCCTCTCTGGCCACTTTCCTCTCCAGGCCTAATGGACAATGAATGCGATATAACACAAAATCATCTGCTTGTGTATAACATCACTCACGTGGATTAGGCACAATATAAGGAATAACAATAGGTGTAACAGAGGTTTTGTGTGCATGCGTAAAGCAGCCACGGAACACTTGTCTTTTAAGATGGATATTTTAATGTAGCCCTATTTATTTACCAAAATAGCCTACAAAATGCACCTTTGGCAAGGTGAGTCTGTTTTTACTCACAAAGACAAGGCTCCGCGCCCCTTTCCATAAAAACAATACAGGGAAATGTGATTACAATCTCGTAGCTGGTTTCACTTTCAGGTGTTTTTATTACGAAGATTCTGCATGTCTGCCTTTTCTGAAGAGAAGTCACAACTTCTGCTAGAACTTCTGACTAACTTTGCCAACCTGCTGTAATGCTATGGAGATAAATGTTATTTGTTTGCGTGTAGTCGGCATGACTCATTGAATTATATTATATTATATTGGTATGACCATCGCTTGCATAGCGCTAAGTTAGCTAGCGAACCTGGACGCTACTACTTCTACTCGGTTCCAACAAGATTCGGGGCCCATCCCTACTGTTGATAGCTAAGCGGTCCTGTTATGTCCTGTGATCTTCAGGAGGAGAGCGTGCCCGCTCACATGGAGCTGCTGGGGAGTTTCAACAGCCTCATCACGTCTGTGGAGCAGCTGCAGTCCGGCTTCCTGCTCAACCCTGACAGCTACACCGAGGGGGAGCTGGCCACGCCGCCACGCAAACTACTGCACACACTCAGGTGAGAGAGAGGCCACGCCTCTTATCCTTGTAGTAACCAACTGGACACTCCCATGGTTATTACCACTGCACAATACTCAAGAATGAGGTTAAACTGCATTCTGTGAAGCCTTGCGTTAATCAGTCATTCAGTAATAATGCTGGGAACAACTACTAATGGCGTCTACCTTCCAGGCAACTGAACCCCATGTACGAAGGCTACCTCCAGCATGATGCCCAGGAGGTACTGCAGTGCCTGCTGGCTTACATCCAGGAGGCCTGCGACACCATCAAGAAGGAGCAACAGGGGGGGAGCAGGGAGGAGGTCAAACCAGAAAGCGTTGCCGGCCCGGTTCCGGCTGGCTCTGAGGAAGAGGAGGAAGACGGCCAGGTCAATGGGAAGAGGAAGAGCGACACGGAGGCGGGAAATGCCAAGAAGAAGCCCAAGTCCGTCAAATCCAACAAGCCGGATGCCGATGAAAACACAGACAATAAGCCTTTCACCCGTTCCAAGAGGAAGTCCTCCAGCGAGATCGTCGCAGATGCTGCCCCGGGTGAAAGCGAGGTGAAGGAGGAAAACGAGGAGGTAGCGCGTGGCGGGGAAGGTGGCGAGGGGAAGGCTGAGAGTGCCCCTAAAGCGTCTGAGGGGAAGAGGAAGAGGAGAACCAGGCTGAGCTGGCTGAGGCCTTCCTCCAAGCAGCCCAGCATCTTCTCCAAGTTCCGCAGCATGGGTAAGATCAGCTCCATCATGTCCCCCAAGAACCAGGCGGAGCCGGAACAGGAGGCAGAGCCAGAACAGGAGGCGGAGCCGGAACAGGCCCAGGCAGAGAGCGGGCCCAAGCAGGAACCAACTCAGATGGATAAGACCGCCCCGGAACCCACCACTGGAGATACGCAGGACCAGACGCCTGTCGAAAACCAAGGTGAGAAGACTATTACTGTAATGGACTGGGGTATACAGTCCAACTCAACTTTAGGAAACTAGGGAAATTCTTAAATTAGTAATGCACAATTAATTATTAAGTGATTAACTCAATCAATTGGTGAGTGAAAGAGTCATTTTTAAAATGGGGTTCTTGAGAAATCCTTGAAAAATGTCAAGGAAGGTTGTCCAGAGTGAGTGACGCCCCCCTCCCCCCCCCTCCTGTGCAGATGGCCTGGACATCCTGGAGCGGCTTTTCCAGGGCAGGCTGGTGCTGCGAACGCGCTGCCTGGAGTGTGAGAGCTACACAGAGCGCAGGGAGGACTTCCAGGACATCAGCGTTCCCGTCCAGGAGGACCAGCCCAGCAGCCCAGACGATCTCTCTGAGGGTGAGCGGCCTAGAACAACGCCCCTACAGTTAACCCCAGCGGGGTGCTGCTGATGAGGACGCCATGTTTTATACAGTGACCCAATACCAGCATGGTCGTATTGTTGCTGTTTGTGTGTACAGCCTATACGTGGCTTTTTTGTCACCCGTCTTAAAAATGTTTTGTTTGTATGTTGGCATGTCAAGCCATAGCCTTGAAAGGGGGTGTACCTTCTTCACGATATTAAACAATGTTCTGCCTCCTCTTCCTCCTCCAGTGTCCCCAGACCCTAAACCCGAACAGAAGACTCTGAAGTGGGCCATCTCCCAGTTTGCGTCAGTGGAGCGCATCGTCGGCGAGGACAAATACTTCTGCGAGACGTGTCACCATTACACCGAGGCCGAGAGGAGCCTCCTCTTCGACAAAACCCCAGAGGTCGTCACCATTCACCTCAAGTGCTTCTCTGCCAACGGTCTGGAGTAAGTCAACCAAGTGTCTTCTGTGTGTATTGTGGTGAATTCTGGTGTTCCCTACCACTAGTCTCACAAATCTGGGTGAATGGGGCGTTTCACTTTCTTTCGCTTCATGTTTGTTTCGACCAATCGTGTTGCTGGAGGCGGGGATCTGTAAGCGTGTAATTGGTGAACACAAACTCGGCCAGCAGTAGACTTTTCTTCAGCGTAACTCCGCCCCTTGCAGTTTTTGGTTTCCAGCCCAGGCTTTGTACTCTCCCCCGCTAATAATAGTACTGCTGGATCCCATATTATACCACGTCTAACTTGTCTCTCTTTGTTGTTGTCCCAGTCTGGACCCCTACGCGGGCCTGTCCAAGGTGAACACCCCCCTGCAGACCCCTCTCACTCTGTCCCTGGAGGAGTGGTGCACGCGCCCCCCACCCCCAGAGGGCTGCCACTACCAGCTCTTCGCCGTGGTGATGCACAGCGGCGTCACCATCAGCAGCGGCCACTACACCGCCTACGTCCGCATGTCCGAGCTGCGGGATGTCCAGCTCCAGCCACAGGTCAAGAGAGAGGAGCAGAAGGAGGAGGTGAAAGAAGAGGAGGAGGAGCGGCGAGGCAGAGACGGCATCAAGCAGCAGGAGGAGGAGGAAGAAGAGGAGGCGCACTATGACGACGGAGAGGTGTCCATCGGCGGTGCGAGGGGACTCCAAAGGAGCAAGATGGGGGGGAAGAAGACCGAGGGCACGGTGGGACTCCTGGGTGGACAGAGGAGCGTTGCCAACGGCTACGAGCTCGGCAGCGGCAAACAGGCCGACAAGATGTCCGCCAGCGGAGCGGCAGAGGGTCCGAGACGCAGGCCCAGCGCCAGCGGCCCGGTGAAGAAGGAAGCTGAGGAGGAGGAGGGGGAGGGGGAGGCGGCCTCGGAGCAGCAGGCCCTGAGCAGCCTGCTGCAGTACGAGGGCAAGTGGCTGTTGTTCGATGACTCTGAGGTACGCCTGTTTGAAGAGGACGACTTCCTGCGAGCCTGCTCCCCAGACACTTGCTCCACGTCCACGCCTTACCTGCTCTTCTACAGGAGGACGCCACAAGACTCGCGCTCCATGCTGGGTTGACCGTTCCAGCAGAAAGATGGACCCTCTTCCATCAGTCAGGGTTGTGGGAAACCTTTTTCCTCCACATTGATTTGTCTCTATATAAGCTGAACAAAGTCTGTTCGTACCTTTTTTCCAAATAGGGCAGAATCCAAATCATGGCTGCCAAATCGGTTATATCAAAAGGATGGACCTATAGAATGGCTCATCTTGCAAGGTTTGGTGCGATGCCAACCCCTAAGCTAATAGACTTGTGATACGGGCACCCACATGAACAAAGGTCTGAGGACCAGTGGTACGTTCTACATGGTCACCAACATGTTTGGGAGGAAGCTTACGCAACTAAAATCCTAGTTTATGCTCACCTGCTCGTTTTAGTGTTGAGTTCAAAGCTTTTCCTGTTGTCCTGCCTGTCCTATTTGTTTTCTTTCCCTTGTTCCTGATCTGTTAGAATGATTCATGTCTATCCATATATTTTTTTGAACTATGTTAAGCACTTTGGCACTTAAAATTCCAGTAGGTTAAATTGCTGTATCGTGATCTTGTGTTCTTTGGCCAGAGGCAACACTGCATCCTTTCCCTGTAGTGCTAGACTGATAATGAAACGTAGATAACTGTTTCCTGCTACACCTCAAGGAATGTCTTGTGAGAATACAGACCTGCAGTCATGGCCATCCTCGCTCATTAAGCCCTCATTCAGGTCCAACAGGCCACTGGGGGTCTTTATATGAAACACATGCATTACCATGCATCTGACATGCTGAATTCCTTGCAGTCTATGCAGGAGAGTAATGCATTTAGGTCACGTGTCGAGCTTGCCACAAAGGGCTAAAAAAGATATTTTTCTTTATCATAGAACAGTCCAGTATATGTCAAAATGTTTTGATTGGATCAGAGTTTTACTTCAGGAGGCAATATTTACCTCAGTTAATGACTCTTCCTTGAGCGACATGCCAAGGTCTTGGAAGAGAGAATGGCTTTTTAATATGGAGCAAGCGCCACAGTAAATCCAGTAGCGGCACAATACCTATTAAAGGGTGGCTGATGGCACAACTTCATCTTGTGTGGAAGTGTATTGACACAAAATATGTCACCCACCATTAACAGAGGTTATAGAAGTGATCTTTGCATTTGTTGCTGTAACTTATTGCTTTGCTAAACCTTTTGGTTGGCACCATTAAATGTGCTAACTGGTAATTACCAAGGACACGGCCGGCACCGCCACAGTGTAGTAGTTCAAATAAGGCCAACTTATCCACACACAAAATGGATGAAGCGTCTGCTGCTCAAATTGCCTGCACTCTGTAATAGAGCAACATCATTCATTCCTTGCCTTTACAGGAGAAAACATGTTTGTAATTTCCTGTGAGCTTCTCATTGCTGATAAGCCTGGCATGGCTGGCCTGTTGAGAGGTTCTGCAGGTCATCTGAGTTGTATCAAGTTTCTGGCATCTCTTTGAAATTTAGCTTTCTTGTTTGAAAATGTGTACAGTGAAAACTGCTAAGTTTATTTTTTAACATTAAGCCAGATGTCTAGATAATGTTCTGGTAATTTAATGTTAACCAATACCAGCCATGACACATGTATTCATACTGTACCTCATTACAGCTAAACAAACAGCTTTCTCTTTCTTCACTGTTTCTGTTAAGGACCATAAGCAATAAAGTTTTTATCTTTCCATTAATTGAAAGTCCTTTTGTTAAAGACATCATTCAGGAGGAGTTTTCATTTGTAAAATAAAATAAAGTAGGATCCATTTGGACAATTAAAATATTTATTTTGTAAAATATTAACATAAAAGGAAGTTTAAAACAAAACCCCTAAAACTTAACAATGTAGTTAAAATGAATAATGATTAAGCCTTATAAATAATGGTACCGTTTTTACATGTTTATTTTTCATGTTTTGGATCTTTTTTTACGCCTTTTTTTAGATTAAATAGTAAACTTTCAAGTTGTAAAAGGCATTGCTACACCATAATAAAAAGTGCACACATGAAATTAAATACAGATTTGACACTATACACATTTTTGAAAGATACCTTGACGTTTTAAATAGTACCCTTTGGTGGTTATTTGTGTTGGCACTTGACTTAACAAAAGGAAAAGTTGTTAACAGTTGTTAGCCTCAATAGCTAACGGATGCTAAAGATCCACCGACTTCATAGAGAAATGAACACAATGCTAATGAGCCATTTTGAAGCTAGCTGCAGGACAGATGACTTAAGTTAAATAAAATGCTGGGTAAATAAAAACTCCAAACTCCATCAAGAGTCCAATAAAACGCAATATAATAAAATAAAAAACTCAAATTTAAAATGCCAAGGTATCGCTGTAAAATCCACTTGTTCGTCCTACCGATTGCGTAACAGGTTGTTCTGTAAACAAATTAAGACACTGGAATGACGTACCAAGCCGGGACACTTTTAGGCCACTCTGTTGAGGAGCAACTTTTGAGGAGACAAATTGTATTTACACTTGGGAATAAATTAATGTTGCGGTTCGCTTTTCCTCATCTTCAAATATCGAGCTTCCGAAGACTTATTCTGCTGAAGGAATCTCTGAGAAAACAAAAAGAGAAAAGAAAAACAAGAGATTTACACAAGCACAGCAAACAGTCTCTTGGGTTGTACATCTGATCTCTGTAGTCATTTGAATGACGCTAGGGAGAAATGGAACTGTTGAGATGGAAAAATCGCTTTGGTTCAATCTCCAGTACTTACTTTGCACATAGTCAAGTGAAAGAAACCATAATGGAGCATTCACAGTAGAAGGCTGTCTAGTCGAACACTTAGCTCTGCCTCAGAGGTTGACGATGACAAAGTGAAAAAGCCCCAAAACAAACTACCTTGTCAAGCTGTCCGTTTGCTGCATGATTTCACGAAGAGCACAAAAAAAGATTGATCAGCCAACACACAGCTTTCACTAGCCAACACGCTCATACATTTATAATGTCTCACAGCAGTAACTTTGACAAACAAGCAACTCAATCTCTTTTCCCCTATGCAATTGACTCGCCAACCCCAACACACAGCCCAGTGGGAGTGGACCTACAGGCTTATAGCCCAGTGGAGGTGGCCTACCTGAGAGTGGACCTACAGGCTTATAGCCCAGTGGGAGGCCTACCTGTGTGAGTTGACCTGCAGGACAGGCTTGTAGAGCTGGGGTATCTTCCTGTTGATGAGGGGCTGCAGCGCCTCCTTGAGGCGGTGGTAGTTCCTCTCCAGTTCCCTCTGGTACTCCTTCTGGTCGGGACCAATCAGGCTCTTGTTCTTACGCAGCGCGTCCTCGCACCTGCGCCACAGACCGGGCGACATGATGAAGTACTACGATGGTACTACTGAGAATGAGTCCGAGAGCATGTTCTGCACTGCTGTTTAAATGGATCCTGGGTTATAGTTTCGGTGCAGGATAATGATAGCCATGCGATCTACATTTAGTTTCCATCTTAAAATGACACCTTGTATATTTGTATTATTATTATGTGTTTTGCACGGTTCCCTACCTCTTGGTGAAGTCCTTGAAGCAGAGCCGTAGCTTGTTGTGGTGCCGGTAGAGTTTGGGGTCACTGGGGATCTCTGACAGGAACACCTGAGCCACTTCCAGAGGGCCCTGACGAACACACACACATCCTACTGTCAAGCACCATCCCATGCATACATGCAGCATGCCCTTATTAAACCCGGCTCATTACAAATGAATAGTATGCATAGTATACGTTAAAAAACAGATTTATTAACCTTATAAAAAAATCTATTAACCAACTGATGAACTAACCATAACACTACTTTGAGAGCATTTGAGGGTTTACATTTTCTCACGATCATTCAAAAAAAGACGAATACAAACGATAAATGAAAAGTGATATAACTCGGACGCATCAGAAGTCAAAGTGATAATAAAACGTGGTCATGTGATACGAGCGTGATGTTACCTGGTTGACCGTGGTGCCCACAGAGCCTTGCAGGACCATCTGCAGCATCTTGGCGTCCGCGGGGTCCTGGTGGGTGGCGAAGGCCAGCTCCTGGGTCTTCTTCTGCATGTCCTCGATGGCCACCTCCATGGGCATGGATATGATCTGAGACACCAGAAAACATGAGTGTTAGTGATAGTGTTAGTGAGCGGGGTGAACACACACCGATACAGATACAGACTCTCGTAAACGGCTTGGCTGACACACAGTGTAGGGATACTACAAGTGAAGATCCCGATGGAATCAAAGATACAAGCTTTGTTAAAGACACCGTCCACATTCATTCATTCAGACGGTCGGACCCCACCTCCTCCTTGTGTATGATGTTGATGCGTGTCTTGATGTAGGGGAAGGCGTGCGAGGTGGTGAGGATGGTCTTGCGCTTGAACTGCTCGTGCAGGTCGCCGTGCGCGCGCCCGTCCAGCGTGAAGGGCGTGCAGTAGACGAAGCGCCGCAGGTTGTAGTTCTTGTCGAAGTAGGTGATGCGGTCCTTCATCTCGTACGTGTCGAAGAAGGGCTCCACGTACGTGATCTGGACAAACGCCTGAGGAAAAAAAAAAGATCACATTCAAAAAACGAAATACAAAGAAGAAACATCACAGGAGCATGACATTCTTGGAACTTGATTTAGTCAGTAAATGTCAACCTTGGTCACATCACAGTTTTGCAGTCCAAAGTTAAATACAACGTTAGACCAGCCACTAAGAATACTGATCACCTAGTGGATTCCTCCCTGATGCATCAGCATCCACTCACTACAACGGTACACTCTAGTGAACCATCCATCCCTTAACTTTTTAAATTGCTTATGGACAACGTCCATTTCATTTGTCATCCCACCAACCTTGTTCGGGTCCAGTTTGCACTTGTCTACAGGGTTGGAGTCCTTAATGACTTCCACCTGGTCTTCGCCAAAACGCTCACCGTAGAATCCCTGGAAATAACCAACAGCACAGGACATGTGGTGTGGGTGGATGCCCATAACCAACAGACAGAAGACATAAAAAGTATTATTCAAATGTTTACCTCAAGTCGGTGAGAGATCTCGGCTAGTTTGGTGATTGCAGGCTCTTTGTATACAAACTCCTGCTCATCCAAGTCGCCAAACTTGGTACCGTAAAATCCGACTCTGAAGTACGTACCAAACATTCTCTTTCCGTGCTGAAGACAAAAAGAAGTGTGAGTCAATGCGAAGGTAACAAAAAAAGATAAGTAAGCATGCTTGAATGTCTTAAAGCATCATTAAAGTTTGATATCTTCAAATCTGATATCTTCAACTTGCTCCGTAGATTCAATTATCAAGTTTGAATCTACGGAGCAACTATTGAAGACATCGTGCCAATATTTGGAGTTACATCATGGCAAGGTAACTACACAACCCAAACATCTACCAAACTTTAATGAAGCTTCAAACATAATAGCGTAAAAGTATTGAGAAGAACACGCAATGATAAAAAGTGAACATCTGAAAGGACCTCTGATTATTAAGTCTAAGCATCAGAATACAACAGAATATTTGTAGGTTTAGAAATTACCCCAAACAATCGAATCCTTCTAAAGTCTTAAAAACATCCTTTTGACTCTCCTTTCACCCAGGTTTCCTTTCTAGTCGTTTAATATCACGTGTCCATCAACAGATTTGAAAATGTTCTACCAACATTTTGCACACATGCATTCCTTCAACTAAACACTTCAAGCAAGTCTTGATGTGTCCAGTTAACAGTAACCAACTATCCATGTAAACAGTGGAGGTATTTCAGTGGGGTTCCCATCCTTACTGCAAGTTCTATCAATCTTGCAGTGCTAACGTGAAGTGTCAGTAAATGGGAACAGGTTTCACCACAGGTTTCACCACAAGTACACGGGCATGATCGATACATAAGCATTCACGGAGATCATAGTCCAACCTAGCTTCACTAGTACATATGTACATCTATAGAACTGGGTCCTAAAGGCTTACATGGACGTTGATGTTTTGCTTAAAAATCCAAATGAGCTGAAAGGATTACAGACCAGACTGGTTAAAGACAGGAAGTCTTAGGGTCTTAGCCTAAGGCTATTTCTGTTGAAGTATGAAGGTCAAGTCAAAGTTGAAAAGGGCAGTGGCTTTTTAACAGTTCTGGCTGAGGAAATGTTTGTTTGCACAGGGAGAGGGAGATGGGGCACATAGGGTCTGGTATCTTCTCTCATCAGTACCACCAACCAAGAAATCATGAACTATCATTTTTCCGTATTAGTATGCATTGTCAGAAACATACATTCCCTTGACAGAAACCACCATATACGTAGGAAGTGTAGGAAAGTAAAGACGGAACAATTTCACAAGCAACAATAAAGAGAGGAAAACAATGTCGAAAAAGCCACACGTATTGAAACACCCCATCCCATGTCTTCAGGATTGCTGGATTTACTTCCCATGAGGACTTGGGCAGCCATTCTAGAGGTTCACAGGTTATTCCCATTCCCGTGACATTGCGTTACACCCTCCAGCCCTCGGTAGATAACCCTCAAAACTACGGAACTTACCACAACACACAATTAAGTAAAGTGGGAAGGTTCGGCAACCGGGAAAACAAAAAAAAAGGAGAAAACAGAACATATTTTTAATCAGGATCGGCTTTCTCCAAAGAACAACACAAAAGACGACAAAGACAAAAACACAAAAGTCTAGACCGCACGTTTGTTGAAGACGGGGTTAAGCAGAACACAAAGACAGCGTGGAGGATCCAGACCATGCCAAGGCAAAGAATGTCAATTTAGAGAAAGAAACGAAAGACCAGGTCCCCTAGAAACGAGCTGTTCAAGGGGAGGGCACTCGGATGCTGTTCCAGATGGAACCAAGAGTGCTCTGTTCATTCCATGCAATAAAACCACACAGAAAGTACATGAAATAAAACATACATAGTGTTATACCTGTTATCCAAAAATAAAAGACAATGACAAAAATTATATCAGGGATCGATTTAGTTTCAAACTTTCCTAAAGCAAAAAGAGGAGGGATTTATCAAACGGGCCAAAAAAAATGGTTGGTTGGTTCCTCTGACTTTACACGTTCTTTATCGTGACAGAAACAGGAAATTTGGATCCAGTTGTGGATAAATGGTTTTACTCCAATGGGAATTCACGAGACACAGCTCAGCTTTAATTGTGTGTGGAAAGACCAACGTACGGCTAAAATGTCGTAAAAAATCAAAAGGAACAATACGAATCAAAACCAAAAACGTCAAATCGACTCAAATCGAACCCCGTGGGTGGAGCGGATGAGATGATGAGTCGGTGTCGTTAATAAAAAATGGCGCCGGTGGATGAGAGCGGTCCGACCCGGCAGCGTGGGTGCAGCCCCGGACAGAGAGGATATGGACGTTTTGGGGTTGGAAAAAAAGTGCACGTAAAGGAAGGGGTGACGCATTCCACCCCCCCCGCCCGGAAAGAGAGACTATTTGTCGTTAGTGTCACAGGCACGGTGGCTCCCATGCATGGCCCACCGGCACA
>OMNO01021151.1:0-16587 GCA_900303215.1 Trachyrincus scabrus | reverse complement strand
CATTATGTCTATCTTTTTTTTTCTCAGAATACATCCAGGCAATAATGGTGATGGAGGAGTCTGTGCAGCATGTCGTCATGACGGCTATCCAAGAGGTAGAGCAGCTGGTTGGCTAGAATGTATTGACACTGAGCAGAACTATAGTACACTACAGTACATGTGGCTTTTAGTAGACCAAGCAAATTAACAGGCAGGGTGTTTATCCAGTCAAACCTAAACAAATATTAATTGGGAGTAGTGTTGTCGCGGTTACCTGTGTTACACTGTGTTGGATGCGCCACCGGTGGGATTTTATTCACACCATCCCCAACGTCATTTTGCTATTATTATTATTATTATTATTAGATTCATTAGAGTCAAATCAAAAAGTGTTGCCAGCTTAAGCAGTCGTGGAAGTCAAGGAGACATTCTTGATACTTCTAACCGGTGCCCTGCTTAAAGGGATGATCCACCGGTTTTCGATATTGTAATGGGCTCCAAGTTGCCTAACAAAAGCCTACAAATAAAAAAAACGGCTTATAAATGCGTTTTGTGGATAACAATACGGCTTTTTTCACTCCCCGGAATAAAAACTTACGCTTTTTCAAAAGACCACAAGCGCTTTCTCAGTGCCCTCCCCTCACGGCAAAATCACACTGGCCAATCAGCTTGGAGTTTGGCTCCGTGAGATTCAGTTGCCTTGTTGTTAGCCTGAAGAGATACATAAAATTTTACAGTGGGTGCCAGCAATGAATACCAGTCTACGGATCAAATGAGGACTAACTTCAGCAAAGTCTCACAGAGTGGAAGGAATGAGGATATTTATTTGAGCCAGAATACACAGAAGAGGAAATCTTGGTGGAGAGTGGAGACAGCAGTAGGCAAATGTGCAACAGCGTGTTCAGAGTCTCTTATTCAAGTAATAAAGTATCGCTGCATGGACGTTTGACAAATAGTTTTACGGCTATGTTTATAAATGCAGTATTACCATTACTAAACCACTGTTAGTTTACTCATGCACTTTCAGCATCTCATTCAATGAATAAAGTAGCAATGCCTGTATAGTCTACATGCAGCACAGAAGTTTGCAAATAGGTTTATGCCAATGTTTATTTATGCAGTATTGCCGTTACTAAACTACCATTGTCAGAGTTTACTCATGTAGTATTAGTATTAAACCGACACAGCAGGCTCACAAATATTACGGTCTGGCATTTATGGATGGATCTAACCACATTACTATGTTAGCTTTGATTATTCAAAGTTTGAAATTATGTATTCGGGCCAGCCCTAAATGCGGGACATTCTCTATTTTCGGGACGCAGGACGGAGGGTTAAATATCGG
The DNA here is from genome assembly GCA_900303215.1 of Trachyrincus scabrus. NCBI lineage: Eukaryota > Metazoa > Chordata > Actinopteri > Gadiformes > Macrouridae > Trachyrincus > Trachyrincus scabrus. The sequence continues at coordinate 15,263 of OMNO01021151.1, read as the reverse complement.
GACTGTCCCGCACAAATCGGGACACTTGGCCACCCTAAAAAGGTAGAAAAACTAAAACACCAGCGTAATAAATGCTTCTTCTTATCAATAAATAGGCCTAATGACATTTAATCAGCTTCATCACACAGGCCAATACAGCACAAGCATGCGTAGCTTCTTAAACCTGAATAAACCGGAAACTACTGTTACCAGTAACCGCGGTGTTGTCAGAAGAACATTTCCACACCATTGCAACAATAATTGGGAGTGAACCTTTTCCTGATGCCTCTTTAAATACTGAACTCATTGGTGATGATAGTTTGGCTAAGGTCTAATCTCTTTCCTGTCTAGCTTATGAGCAAGGAGACTCCAGTGACCGGAGGTAATGACTCGTATGTGGACCTAGACAGACAGGTATGGACATTTTCTTCATTTTCTTTTCAAACCACACTGCTAAATGTATAGTACTGTTGCATTACTTCCAAAAGCCAAAGTTCACAATTTATATATCCGCTAATGTGTATATTTAGTTTTGTCCTTATTTATACGTTTTGGAAATAAATTTCCATCCATTATTATATTTATATATATATATATATATAGTATATTATATTCTTTAACAAATCAAATAGGACTTAACTCCACGTGAGGAGTGTCTCTCTGATAGGTTGTCTGGGATTGACAAAGGAAATGGAGCATCATGTGGACAGGATATGAGCTGTATATTCAGGAAGTGTTACCTTGGTTACCTTTCAGCTGAAGAAGACGGCGGAGGAGCTCAATGAGGCTCTGGCCACCAAGGAGGAGATCGCTCAGAGGTGCCGGGAGCTGGACATGCAGGTCTGTACGGAGATACTCTTTATACTTCACATGCACAATGTGGCAGGGGTAGACATCTTTCTGGGTGATGTCACAGCAGATATGCGTGCGCAACCAGGGGGCAGAAAGCATAGACAACAGATGGACAACCATCAAGATGACAAGGATGTACAACTTAATAGTTTGAACATGGCCACACAGTACATAATTCTAGGCATCTAATGATTTCTATGCACGTGGGTTTTCTTTAGTATATACACAAGGCTTTTCTATCAGATATGTGTATGATGTCCTATATCCGGCCATATGATAGTTCATCCAATATTCATTTTCAGGAATAGCATAAGAATCCGGTAATGTTTTCCTGTTAGTGAGAACTAATTTGATTCTGTAATCAGTATAGTAGGAGCCTTGATGTAGGCTAAGTGCCATCACCTGCCATATCTGGCCACATACCCATCCCCTCCCTTATTATTATAGTGCATTTATATATTTTCCAATCTATATAACTAGAGGTTTTATGATGTCCATAATCTCTTATTTTTCAATAAGATAATTATATAGAATCTATAAATGCACTATAATAATATGGGAGGGGATGGGATATGACCAAAATATGGGGGAAATGCACAAAACACGAACTGTGACATGATTCTGTGGTGCAAACAAATAATGTAGATGAAGTTTGATGTGAATACATTGTTTAAAATTAATTTATAATTACTTTTTAAATGTATTGCAAATGTCCAAGGTAAAACTTAGCTTACCTATCTAGATGGTATCATGGGATAGTATAGGCTACGTCCATTGATAGACAAAATGATGAATGTCAAACTGATGAATGCCAAACATGTCATTGACTGTTTAAAATAGGCTAGCTGTCTTGCACCCATAGAAATAACCGAAGAGTAACTGTTACTTTGACATATTACTGTCATGGTCATCGTTGATATTGTCAAAAAGTTACATGGACAGGTTGATTGTCAGTGAACAACTAAACCACGAAAGCCATGTTCATAAGTCAGAATGTTTTTCCTTACCCACTTAACTAAAGCTAGCCTTCTAACATTGAGAGCAAATTATCTCAGTTAGTCATACAGTCAAATTATTAGTCTTCGAGTCAGTGATGTTGGGATGACACTGGCAAACATACATTATCTATGTTACATTAATATGCAAAAGAAAGACAAACTATTTGCTCTGGTGAATGTGTTAAGTTTGTTTTAACATTCCATTATGCTTTAGGCTTCACAGGAAAAAGTGCAATACAAAACCGTTTATACATTGATTACAATAATGTAATCGCTAATGTGACCACAGTAGTTCATGGTAACAATACAGTTTATTGCCCCCTCGCTGCGCGCGCATCCAGCCATGTTTGTAAATGGGAAACCCGTCTATAGGAGGTTCGACAATCAATGCACTTGTTCTTAAAGGGCCCCTATTTTACCACCAGGTGTGATGTTGATTAGCCAGTTGATTAGCCCGGATATATACAATGGATAGATTAACCAACCAGCCTACCCAGTGGACTGGGCGGCAGTGGCTCAGGGGCGGCAGTACCTCAGGGGGTAGAGCAGGTCGTAGGTTGCTGGTTCGATCCCCAGCTCCTCCTAGCCAAGTGTCGAGGTGCCCCTGAGCAAGATGCCTAACCCTAACTATAACCCACGAGCTGACGGTGGTTGACACCGCCGTCGGTGTACGAATGTGCGTATGAATGGGTGAATGCCACTAATTGTAAAGCGCTTTGAGTGACCGTAAGTTAGAAAAGCGCTATATAAATGCAATCCATTTACCATTTACTGTATATGCTGGTATGCTGCTCTATCCATCGTACTGTCTGGGTGGACACTCCCATTTGTGAGGGTCTTTTATTAAATGCCTCGTAATGGGTTATCAACATCATACCTGGTGGTAAAGTAGAGGGCCTTTATTTTCTTAACATCTACTCTGCTAGCTTTTAGGATAACTTTTTGACGATTGTTCTAACAAAACAAGATGCTTGGCTGTGTAGTCCGTTTTTAAATGACACATTAATAATGATGAATTAAAACCTAAATGTGCATCCTAGATTTGTCTTTAGTTGATCAGGTCAAACCCTTCCTCCTTTCTAACCTTGGTCTTAAAGCGTTCCATAAGAACATGATCTATTTTCCCCACATAATTCCTGACGGTGTCACTGCTGTGTGCCTTACTTTAAAGGCCCTCCATGTCCAAGAGGAGCGAGATAGACTGAGGTTAGACTTTAATGAACTAGAAGAGAGGGTAAATCCACACTTTTCTTTCATTCTCCCTTCTCATCCATGGTGTGTGCCGTGTCTAATAGCCCTGGATCCGTCCCGCCTGCTTGCAGTAGCTCCCCCTTTACTGCCCCCTTTTTGAAGTTGTGCGTGTTCATGTGTGTACATTCTATGCACCTATGTGTGTGTGTGCACAGCAATCGGTTGCAAGACCGTGTGTGGGTATGTCAATCCTCACCCCTTGACTAATAACTTCCTGTGTTGTCAACCCCTGGTGTTTACTTTTTATATGTATGGTCATGTAACCAGGGTGGACAGGAAGGGGAGGAGCTTATATTTTGGACCAGGAATGGTCCAAAAAGAAGCCATTATTGAGGGAGACGGCAAAATCAAGAAAACAAATATTCAATATGCAAATATTTGAAACCTGATGTGTACTTGATTTTGATTTGATCTTAATTGTAATGTTTCATTTGTTCACATGTGCATCAGTGTTTCAATGTTTCCAAACGTTTTTAAGTAGATCTTTGGCTGGTCTGTTTTATAGAGGAGAATCTGAAGCAGTAAAATATTGCAACTGGCATTATGGGACCTGTAGTCAGTTTTTGTTGATATTGATATTTGATATTTTAATGAAGTCTAATGGACATGTCTCTTTTTCAAAATAGTTTATTTTGCCCTTGTATACTTTAAAGGATGAATGTAATTATCAAAAGGGATAATGCTTTTCCTGCTTAGCTGCTTATAATCAGCAAATAGTCGCTTTCCTACTGTCGATTAGCCATTCTTTGTTGTCTAAAAGTTAAAGTCACGGAGGTATCCTGTTGCTCTAGTCAGCAGAATCCATCCTTGAGACAACAACGGGTGTCTACTTCACTGAAGGTTTTTATATCATTCAATTCGCAAGTCTTTATATTACAAAACAGTTAGGGCAAAAAGCTCTACATGTTGTACTCTAAACTCTTTTGAGGTGGCTGATGGTAATATAGATGTATTTTTTAAGTGGACAAACTCCCTCTGTTCATGCGATCATCACCGTTTGACACCAACCAACTAGTTGCTGCTTGGCTGCTTTGTGTGGAGTTTGACACCCTGCCTATCACATAATAAGGCCACGTTAAACAGCATGTAGCCCTGTTGGCAATGTCCCAGTTGGTTTTCCTGTTTTTTGTTTGTTTGATTTGAATACCAGCTATTTTAAATAGCTGCAACCAATGCATTTTATTCTGTAGTACAGGACAATTGAGCTGACACATATTTTAAATTTTTGTAATAATTTCAAAGATGAAATGTCAAAAGCAAGCTTCACACATGCTAAATCACTTTTCCATTCTCTTCTGCCGTGCTTTTCCATTCCTTCCCTCGTCACTCTTTTTCATTTTACTCTTTTACTATATTGTTTTCCCCTGCTTATTCTGTTTTGATTTCATCCCTCCCCATTTCTATTTAATCTTAATGACCTCCATGGTCTTAACTCCTTTCCTCTCTTCCATCACTTTTTCCTTCCTTTTTCTCACGTTCTCCATTTCCCCTCCTATCCTCCTTTCCAACCTTCTTCTGTGCAATTCCTATTTGCTTTCTCTGTCTACAATACTCTGCTTTTTTTCTGGATCTGGCCCCTTTTTTCATTTAATTTGTTTTCCCTCCACCTCCTTCCACGCCATGTCTCCTCCTGCTCCTCCTCCTCCTCCCATCCCACGCCTCCTCCTCCTACCCCTGCTCCTCCTCCTCTCACCCCGCTCCTCCATCCATCCCATGCCTCTCCTCCCACCCCTGCTCCTCCTCTCAGGTGACAGCTCTGCAAGAGGAGAAGGGCAGCCTGCTGGCGGAGAACCAGCTCCTGATGGAGAGGCTGAACCACTCTGACTCCATAGAGGATGTCAATAGTCCCGCCGGCCGCAGACACCTGCAGCTGCAGACGCAACTGGAGCAGCTACAGGAAGAGACGTTCAGGTGAGACCTAGTCTCTCTAATCACTTTAGATTCATCTAAAGTCTGATGGCAGACAAGCTCAAATCTGGGTTAACGGGGCGTTTCACTTTCTTTCGCTTCATATTTCTTCCTACCAATCATGTTGCTGGAGGCGGGCTCTGTAAGCGTGCAATTGCTGATTACAAACTCGGCCAGCAGTAGTAAATTGTAAAAAAGTGTCTGTAAAGGTATCAAATCAACACTGTGTAGACTGGCCACTTGTAGAGATACACTTATTGAAATCCCCTTCTCAGGCGAATGAGTTTTCTTTGGTAGAATATCTCGAAATATTATATCACGAAACAGGAAACGAGGCTTAACTCCGCCCCTTGCAGTTCTTGGTTTCCGGCCCAGGCTCTGTGCCGTCTCCCCCCAGAAGTTCTGTTATAACATAATTATAGCAGATTAGAGATTAGGCGAGGCCCAACGAGCCCGTACTATTGTTGTGGAACTTTAGAACATTTAGAAATTCAAAAGACATTTACTAACCTTGCATTTCTGAATGGCTACTTGCGCCCAGTTGTTGGGCAGTTCTTGTGTAGCACTATAGCTATTTATTGCAGCTACTCAAATTTTCAGTCTCACTTTGGATAAAAGCGTCTTCTTAATGTGTAAGGCACAGGTAGAGAATATACAGGAAAAGATTTACAGGTGAGGTGTAGAGAATATACAGGAAGAGATTTACAGGTGAGGTATAAGACATGCCTAGAGAAACTACACCAATCTTAGGTAAGGCATGATCTGCAGGAAGAGACATTTTGGTGAGGGATAGGACACCGGTAGAGATGGTAGAGTACAGGTGGGTGAAGTATAGGGCACTTGTAGAGCAACCATAGGACGAGATATTAAGGACAGGTAAACGCTGTGATAAAGAACGTCACCAGGTCAAAGGAAAGAAACAGAAAGAGCAGTTCTAACTTCAAGGTGGAAGTGGAAAAAGTGGTGTTTATGTCAAGAAGCTAGACCTGGTAGCTTTTCACATCATTACAGTGGATTGAGCTATTTTTTTCCAGGCCTGTGTCCTTCTATGACGCACGCTCTGAGGTTTTTTTAAATACCATAGCTATGGTACAGATTAAGTTATTTTATTTATTTTTGGTTAATATAACTGGTTTGTGCAACCGTAACTTTCAATAGCTGCATAACTACATAGACATTGGATTTAAACATCTACATTTTGGAGGATCTAATCATCTACCTTGGATTCTGTTCATCTTAAAATGTAGCTAATATTCATGTTTACTGTTTGAATTGTAAAACTACTATTTGGTCATTTAGTACATGCTTTTACCCAAAGCGACTTATAGTTAATTCAGTTAAATGTCAATAAGGAGCAGCATCTTGCTTGACTGTGGACATTGGGGATTTAACCCCACACCCTAACCAACTGATGTGTGGTGTTGACCAGGCTGGAGGCGGCTAAAGACGACTACCGTATCCGCTGTGAGGAGCTGGAGAAGGAGCTGGTGGAAGCCCGCTCCCAGAATGAGGAGCTGACCTCACTGGCCGACGAGGCCCAGTCCCTTAAGGACGAGATGGATGTGCTCAGGTGGGTACCAGAGAGGGTTTGTTTGTTTTGGTAGCAGTTAGACTAGTAACTGAGCTTTAGGTGGGACCTAAGGTGTTTTGTGTCGACATATGGTGTTTTTATTGCTGACATTTCTCGTGTTGAATAATTAGAATAATTATTTTTTTACACCACACAAAGGTGTTAAAAGGTGTTAAAATAAAAGTGTTCCTTGTCAATGTAGAGTATGTATGAAAAGTTTAAATATTTCAGATTTGTTAGAAACGTAATGAATATGCAATCAAACTGTTTTTTGTTGTTGTTGGTTTTTTAAGTAAAATAATACTTAAAGTCTACCTACCGTTCCGCCCACAGGCATTCCTCAGACAAGGTGTCCAAGCTGGAGGGGACAGTGGAATACTACAAGAAGAAGTTGGAGGACTTGGGGGTCCTCAGGAGACAGGTGCACAAAACACACACATCTCCTATTCACAACCATTCAACATCTGATACCAGCACATGTTGCACTATTTCAAAGGCATTTTCTTCATTTATTGTAGGATTAGTCACTCACGACCGACCTAAAACACTAAACAAGTGAATTATTTCAACTGTTGACATAATTCATAATTCACTTGTTTAGCATCAGAAAATATATATCCATATCCAGTATTACAAAACATTTGATTCATTCTCATTTGAAAGTCTCACCATTAATTACAATGGGTATAAATAGATCAATCTTTAAGCGATTATCAAAATTAGGATTGTCTTGTTTTTGTTTCAAAATAATGATGAGTTGCAGCCCAGGTTTGTCTAAGTTTCTCAAGTCATCCTAACTGTTTGTGATCGTGTAAACGTTTTGCAGGTGAAACTCCTGGAGGAGAAGAACACGATGTACATGCAGAGCACAGTCAGCCTGGAGGAGGACCTACGTAAGGCCAATGCTGCCAAGGGACAGCTGGAGACGTACAAGAGACAGGTACACATGCACACACGCACATACAGCACTAGTCCAATTGACCTTTTGGTTTCTTATAATAATCATGTATTAGTATATATCGCAATGATTTCAGATTAACCCACTGTTGTATTTTTGATAAATATCCGCTCACTTTCTTAATCACACAGGAATATTCACTACTAGTCAATACTAACCTACATACCTACTCTGGTAGGAAAAGAATAGAGTCCTACAGATAAGAATCATATACGAGGCTGTTGTTTTGGAAATGTCACCGTATCACAAGTGCACGCTATTCACCTTTTGCATATTCACCTTTTGCAAGTGCCAAGTTCAACCAGAAACCACCTCCTACACCTCTCTTCATACATTTAACTCACTAAACCCCTCTAAGCACAGTAGAGTAATATTTTCTAGTTAGTATAGTTTCTAGTTTTTACATGCCGGTTTATGATTATTTACTGTGAAGTGTTTGCCTTGCAGGTGGTTGAACTTCAGAACAGGCTCTCGGAGGAGTCTAAAAAAGCGGATAAGATGGAGTTTGAGTACAAACGCCTGAAGGAAAAAGTCGATTCCCTACAAAAGGAGAAAGATGTACAAACTTTTCACATGTCACTTGCTCATATCACTTGCTATTATATATTTTTTTGTAAATAGTTTTGCAAACTATAATATCTATTGCTACAGTGGATAATTCGGAATTGAATGTATGTTTTCCAGGATATGTTAAATAATAGAAAATGTCTTGTGTGTGTCTACCTCTTGGACATTATGAATTGTCTCTGTGACAGTGACGGCAGAAATAGTTCAGGCTATCACTCAGAACTATGCTCTAGGTTATTTAAAGATCTTTTGTTTGGGCTTTGTCTTACTGTACAGAAACCACAGAGGTGTGTCTGTTGTGTTGACTGATGTTGTAACTACACAAGTAGATAAGAAAAAGGGATGATATGAATTTGTTTGTGAAACTGGTTTGTAAACGTGTCGTCTAAATGTGCCATAGTGTCAATACATCACTTGTCTGAATCCCTGTTTCTTCAATGTGTATTCTTTTTTTTCTTTGTGTAGCGTATGAGAACAGAGAGAGACTCCCTGAAGGAGATCATCGATGAGCTGCATTGTGTTCAGGCCCAAGAGGGACAACTCTCCACAGGTACAATGAATACATGCGCAGATGTAGTCATAAATACATGTAAATGTTCATTTATTCAGTGCACCAAAACAGCCTGACTAAAATGTATAAAGTTGCTCCTGATAAAATTTGTTTTAGTCTTATTTGACTAGAACATTATTCAAATGGCCTTTTCTAAAATGTTTTGTTGCGCTTGCACCTATAATATGTCAAGATACATAATTGCATTTGGCAATGACAACACAGTATTTTAATTACATTTTGAACCGGTAAATGTGTGCTTTTCCTTGCATAATCATTTGCGTCTATATTAACGGTTTATCTTATTTTAGGTTTGTTTCCACTGGCCACTGCCGAAGGCTCTGATTCGCTGGCTGCAGAGATCACCACCCCTGAAATACGGTAAGTCCCTTTAAACCCACACAGGAACCCCAATTCAATTTGTCTGTTCCATTGCTAGATAAAAGGCATAAAAGTTCTTAATAAATAACAAACAAAATAAAACTTTACAATTTGTATCTAGACATCCGAGATTAGGTGACGAGGTGTGTGTGTAGGCCAGCATGAATGTTATATTTTATAAATATTTATATATATTATATGTATTTTTGTCTCAATAACGAAAACTGTTAGTTAAAGTTTGTGTTGAATTTTCATTGTGCTGGATAGTTGGCTAATTCATGATTCGGGTTAACCCATGAAGTGTCTTGGCAACATGTGTACAGCGTATACAGAAAATAACATTTTTTTACTTTGTTATTAAAAAAAAACTCCAATCGCCAATAACATGGCTGGATTCTGTTTTGTCGTTGACCACGCTGTGTCCATATGTATGTGTCTGTATGTGTGCAAGAGAAAAAGTAAGATCATTGAATCTGCTCGGTTAGTCTCTACCTTATTCTGCTGGGGCAGATTGGAAAGGCATGTCTGTGTTCAGCATCTGGAGCATAGGAATGACATAACCTGCTGGAGTTGCATCAGCCTGACTGTTGCTTCCAAACCCTTCTGTTATTCATTCAGTTCCCATAGCTCGGAGGGACTAGTAGCCACGCTACACATTTTAAAGTTATGAAATTCCAATAAGTCTGTGTGCTTTTTTCTGTGGTCAGTTCATTTCCTCCCCATTCATGTTTCCCATTTCAATTTGTAAAAAAAAATGTAGTTATTGTGACAATAGATTTTTTTTGAGCAATTTATGGTTTCATAACTTGAGGTTCAACCGTATTCCTACAAATGTTTTTCTACAGTAGTTGGGCCAGGTTTTTTGCCAAGTTGATAGGGGACATTTGATTAGTGAGCATTCCCTGTGACTTTCTCTGCAACAGCAGGAAAGACTTCTGTTGTACTGCTCGGACTTGACCTACAGGCAGCTAACCTGAGTAGCTCTTCATAGTCTTTTAAGAGACCTGCATGTAATCTCTCTGGCCTAGCCAGTGCTACCCAGGAGCAGAGAGCTGTGAGTGTGTCTGGAATCATGTAGTTTGTCATTTGGCAAGCAAAACAGTGAGCCACACCTTGAAGAGTTCAGGGCTTAAATGCGCACTTCAGAAGATCACCAACTTTCTATTCCATCTAAAATTCACACAAATGTTTGATGATAGTAAAGTTACAACAATTAAATGGAGGTATCAAAATATCTACCATTTTAACAGTTTCATTATAATAACTATCTAGGCCAAAACTAATCAGTATGAATCAGTATGACTAAGTGGAGAGAAAAAGGAGATTGTAACATTTGATAGTTGTGTCTTCATGTAGGAAGAATAAGCAATTATTTCTGGTTATGGCCATTAAAGGAAAGATATACACTGGACCACATGTGTGGGTTTGTCGCCATCTAAAGGTTAAAAGGAATCAGTGATGGCACATACTGACATATTGATTTGTTTTTGTATGTGCGTTTGTGTGAATCATGTTTTTGATCCATGGTGTAATGTTTATTATTAGACTTATTGTGGAACTCTACATTTGACTGAAATATCAGTTGAATGAGTCTGCAACTATTGTTTATATGTTTTCTACAGGGAACATTTGATTCGTCTGCAACATGAGAACAAGATGCTGAAGCTCGCCCAGGAAGGATCAGACAATGAAAAGATCGCTCTGCTGCAGAGTCTACTGGAGGACGCCAACCGCAGGAAGAACGAGCTAGAGACGGAAAACAGGTCAGGGAACAAACAAGCAATGTATTCACATCAAGTTTGATTATATCCATAATATAACTAAAATGTTTGAATAAGCTTTTATTTCCATCAAAATAAATTTAGACTCTAGGCAGGCCCATTTAACTAAACTAAAGTGATTAAAAAGTTTGTTGTATTTGTGCAAAATCTAGAAGAACAACACATTGGCAGAATCCATGGCTATCTTTTAATACACTGTATTTGTATACATGCAGATATACATACATGCATGTATAACTGACTACAATGTGTTGTTTCGCTAAAACATGAATAGCTCCCCAGCTATGTTTCATGCTATAGGTTGTATTTCTAGATTAGTGACAGACTACAGAGCATTGTTCAGCTAAATGGTGTACTTGTTAACTTGTAGGTTGATAAACCAGCGTGTGATCGAGGGCCAGGGTCAGGTGGAAGAGCTGCAGAAGAATCTCCAGGAGCAGGGCTTGAAGGCAGACGATGTAAGTACTACAGCTTGGATACTTTAACCAGATGATGTAAGTACTACAGCTTGGATGCTTTAACCAGATGATGTGAGTGCTGCTGCTTGTATACTGTAGGTGAGCATTTCTGTGCTACAGTTCATACATTTATTTATTGTATTTATTTACATACACATTTTTGGGATGCATATGTATTTTTATCGAGCCGTGGCATCTTTTTTTAATATATATTTTTATTTTATTTACATTTATTCTATTCTCTTTCGTCTATTGTCTTGAGTAGAGCTTATTGTAATGGCAACAGTTTCCCCCAGGATCAATAAAGAAATCTTAATTCAGTGTTAATATTATAGATTGTAGATTATTATTATAGAACATTATTAGATTAACATGACATTTAAGACCTCCATACTTCTGGGTTTCCTTTGTGTTTATTTTAAAATGAACTCAGCCACTCAAAAAAATAATAATCTTAGCAGTACATGAACTAAAATCTAAGAGGGATAGGCCAAGGGTCTGGTTTATCAGGATAGTTGATCATGTGCAGACTCGAATTTATTAGCAAACAGAAATACTAGCATTTTCCCCCGAGGATAATTTACTACCTCATCATTGGCCTTTTGCTCTTGTAGTATAATTAGTGGTGTTTAGTAATAAGTCAAACCAACCCAGTTTATAGAGTTAAGGAAATGGTAAAAATGTAGCGGTTGCTGTGCAGTTGTTTTTTTCTTCCTCTCAGTAAATCTTTTGATTCCCCATTTTCTTTTTGAAACCTGCTCTCTTCTATCAGATAATAGTAAGTATAACTTGGGCTTGGGATTTAGACTACAACATTTCTGTAGAGAGTACAGCTTTTCTTAACACTTCCTAAAACATGTGCAACAACTCAATGTGATACATGCGTTATTACTGAATTAGTTTGTCTTAAGTTGTTCCTTATTTAAAGGGTGTACATCCTTTTCAGCAGCTTACGTTGTTAGATTTGTTTCATATTCCAATTAGATGTATTGTATGTGATTACATTGAGTTTTTTCATGTGGAATAATTCAGATTCCTCTTTCTGGATTCCTACTACCTCTTCACATAACCTCTAAATATCTAGATCCTCTCCGAATTTTCCTATTAGAAGAAAATGTAAACTAGTCAACTGTATTTTTCTCCTAGTTACCAATATGTGGTGTCACATGTCTCAGTAACACAACAGCAACAAGCATTTATCTTTTACATAAAAAAATGATGTGATTCCCACACAGGTTCTTTCTAGAGGTCCTAAACATCCTTTCTGATGGAGTTTGCTGCAGTAATTTCCTGATGCTATCAAGTAGTTTCAGTCAGTGTTTTGTATTTTTGTTTTGCAGTCTGCTATTCTAAAGAAGAAACACCAAGAGCACATGTAAGTTTTCATAATGTATACATTTATATATTCTCTAATACCAAGCCAGATTACTTTTCTCAGACTTCATAGTCGGTTACTCTGTTTTCTTTAATCTTAATGCTCCATGTTTCTCAACAGGGACAAGCTGCGTGAGTTGAACGATGATCTGTTGAAGAAAAATGCCTACATCGATGACATGGAGCCCAAGTATAATGCCAACTGTAAGTCCTCAATACCATCACTAGTATCGCTAGTTTAACACCAACTGCAAGTCCTCAATACATCACTAGTATCACGCTAACTGTAAGAATACCGTCACTAGTATCACTAGTATCATGCTAACTGTAGGAATACCATTACTAGTATAAGGCCAACTCTAAAGGTCCACAATTTTTTTCCCATGTCAATAAAATAATTAAAAATCATGGATCTGAATGGCACTCTACACATACGACGTGATTTCCGTTTTGCGAAAAAGTGACATTCATTTTAATTGCACCAATATTGAGCGAGACTTGTTTAGACACAATAACAAATGGATCAAGCGAAAGGTGAAGAAGAAAGTGTTATTTCTTTGTAGGGATCCTTTCCATAATGTTGTCAAACACACAATCTGAGCCTGTCAGTGGCAAAAACAAGGACTTTTAGAGGACTCACATTGACGGGCGCAATCGCCCCAGAGGGTTACAATGCACATGTTTCTGTAAGTCCTGGATACCATCACTAGTATCACTCGTATAATGCTAAATGTAAGTCCTCAATACCATCACTAGTATCACTAGTATAACGCCAACTGTAAGAATACCATCACTAGTATAATGCTAACTGTAAGTCCTGGATACCATCACTAGTATTTTCCATGTTTAAACATTATATTAAACATTTGTTGTTTTTCTTAAAGTGACTTTGAGATCAGGTTATATATCTCCCAGGTTATGTAACACTATTGATTTTAAAATAATGTTAAACATTTAAAAATGTCATATAATTAAAATAATATGAATAGGGTTTTGGTTTTGTTATATTTGTTGTGTATGCAGGATGGCTATTTAAAAGTATAGAGGCTCCAATAATTTCTTCACTTCATTTATTTTTGTTTGTTCAGCCCAACGGGTGGATGAACTGGTGGATGCTCTGAAGAAGAAAGAGGAGGACATGAGGCAGATGGAGGAGAGATACAAGAAGTACCTGGAGAAGGCAAAGAGTGTAAGTAGTTGATATGATTGTTAATGTTTACTCCTAAACTTTCCAATCAGGACCTTTCTGTATGGAGTTTGTATGTTCTCCCCGTTACGTGGTGCTCCGGTTTCCTCCCACACCAAAACACATACATATTAGTTTAATACTCCAGCATGTGCCCTTGACCAAGGCACCAGCATTAGACCTGGAGTTGGTCTCCGGGCACTGTTTTTTGATCTCTGAAATGTACATATCATGATACAATAACAATTTCTCCTTCTGAGCCTTTCTAGTGGATTAATGGTAATCATGTTAATGGTTGCTTTCAATGCACACCATGTCCTATTTTACTGTTTTGTGTAGTCTTCCACTGTACTACAGTACTACGTCACGCAGAGATATTGCTTGATGCTACCATGGGATTAATAGGAGAATGTCTACAAAACGCTGTAGCGTCAACCATAAGTATCAGATATTGGTTCTCTCCTCATATGACGATATGCGACCCAGGGGTTCTGTCTCATTTTTTTGCAATATTCCTACTGAAAGAAATCAGTAATTTAGTCAGAAGATACACACATTATTGTCACACTATCAGCCTCCTACAGCTTATGGCCTGGCCATAACCTCTGGCTCTGACCGGCATTGATGTATAGCATGAACACTGTGTGTGCGTGCTGCAGGTTATTCGAACACTGGACCCCAAACAGAACCAAGGCTCTGGTCCGGAGGTGCAGGCCCTGAAGAACCAGCTTCAGGAGAAAGACCGAATGCTCCATTCGCTAGAGGTAATCCATGTTATCATCAACTTAACAAACCTATACCAAGTATACCATATATAGTAAAGTATACCACCGGCAACAACAAAACCTATTTTGTTTTTATTGGCATTATTTGGAAATCGATGACTGTGCTTTTCCCACCCAACAGAAAGAGATGGACAAGACAAAGACCCAGAGAGACTACGAAGAGAAACTGATTGTGTCTGCCTGGTACAACATGGTAAGAATTCCTCACAAATATCTGAAAACTTTGCAAACTTTGCAAAACTGTTAAGGGAGTGAATGGCTGGGGTCTATGGAAATAGTTTGTTGCTATTATTGCTTATTCTATAATGCAGAGAACGGTGAAGACAAGCTGGCCTGCCTTTCCATCTTCATTTTATTTGCTCATACATTTGTACATTGTTGTTTATGTAAACTTGTAAAAGGTCACTAGAACATGGAAACACAACTAGGGGGTGCTATAGGCTTTACTAAGTGTTAAAGGTTGAAGCATGAGTCAAGCATTGGTCTTTCTACTCATATTTGTAAAATATATCTAAATCATATTCGTAAAATATTTGTAAAAGTGAACATGTGTTCTGTTAAATGGGTTACATTAAAATGAAGGGTAAAATACATTGTTGAGATGTATCAAAAGTAAGACTATCTGTATGTCTCTATCAGATATAGATGGATATGGATAACATTCA
>OMNO01021149.1:0-11826 GCA_900303215.1 Trachyrincus scabrus | reverse complement strand
GGGGGGGTAAGACAGAATAGATTTACAGTGGGATGAAGGCAGAGATTTTAAGATATTAACAGAGCAAGGGAGACAGAGAAGGTACGATGGGCACATAAACAGAGAAATGAAACAGAAGTAGGTAGTAGATAGCTGTCTACTAGCATTCTAACCTCTAATTTCGAAGCACATCGTGCGTGTGTGTGTGTGTGTGCGTGCGTGTGTGCGTGCGTGTACACAGAATTTTCAATCCAGCCTTTGATGTATGTATGATCAATGATTCTTATTGTTCACAGCAAGAGATCAGGTAGTATAGACACAGCACACTAACGTCTACAACCGATCTGAGACACACATTTTTTGTTGAATTGATGGTGAGTATTCCCTTTCATCATGGCAATGGTCTAAATAGTTTGTGTCTTTTAATGATCAGTTAATACTTGAAAACATTTCAGCAGTTAAAAATGTATGAAAAAGGAAAATACTGAAAAATAGACATACATTTTGGTCAGGTTTTGACAATGAAAAGTATAAAAAATATGAAATGGCCATCAAATTTGCCTCTGATGATACATCGAAATAATAAACGTATTATGCCTGCTATAATCGTAGGCAAAATAAGATACTAGAACACAAAATCACTTTATAATACATTTCTTCTTGATGTGTTTGTATTACGGCAAAATGAACACATGCACACACAGCAGTTTGCCAACCTGTGATCTCTCTTGATACGTGTTTAATAGGCCTTTTATCACACTTCCACACAAATACAGGAGCATTAACAGTATCTAGTTATGGTATCAGTGGCAGTGACTACAGCCCGTATTGCACTGCTTCCTCCACAAATGATACACAAAAAATACAAATTTAAAAATATAGTCATGTAATGCCAGTATGAAGAGGTAGTTTCAAGGGGAAGCATTTACGCATGTAACCAACACATAGGCTGTACCCTTCATTAAGTTCAGTCTTAAATCAAAACATACATGGATACATTATTTCCAGTGTTATAAATTCACCGTTAAGACAAGCCGGAACGATGAAGAGAGGGTGTCACACCCAGTATTGCAATTATTTTTAAAAAGTGTAATACAACCCTAGAATGTATGGCCTATTATTCCCAATAACATTACAAGGGGGAATTGTAAAAGTACAAATGTAAAAATAAAGTCATGTAATGCCAGTATGAAGAGATAGTTTCAAGGGGAAGCATTTACGCATGTAACCAACACAACCTTAAATGTGTTGTTATGCTTTCCTTTTTTGTTTTTTGTTTACGATGATTGGTAAATGTACTATTTTCTTCATACCCTCGCCGTAGATATACTGAAAACATACAGTAAACCGTCTCAACTCGTGCTAGCAAAGGGGCGTGTATATATATATATTTATATATAACAGACACAGTGATTCGATCTCGGAAGCTAACTACCGGATCGTCTTCCTAATTCAAATAGTAAAATCAACACGAAGTTGACGTTTTTATTTCCAAAAAATGCTGAATTGGGTTTTGCTATTTTATACATTGGCAGAATCCGCTTTGTTTGCGTTCGTTTGTGTGCTAAAAGTGTGACTTTCAGACCTGTTTCACCGTGCAATGTAAGTCAATGGGAGAGAGAAAGAAACGCTATTTTGGATGATGAAGTTTGAACCTACGGAGCAACTATTGAAGATATCTCGCCAATATTTGGAGTTACATCATGGCAAGGTAACTACACAACCCAAACCTCTACCAAACTTGAATAATGCTTTAAGACCTGCACAAGCTGACAGTGTTCTGTCTTACCAACAACCACCAGTGATGCCAAGTAATACCATCTTTGTTTTTGCTATTCAACATGCTTAAGTTGATTGTTCACTAAAGTTGGAAAACTTAAATAAAAGTGACTGATTGCCTCATGCATTATAATTTTCACTGCAAGCAAAAATCACAAAATAATTGTAATATTGTGTTGTGGAAAAATGTATCCTAATATCACAAATGACATCTTGTTTGCTTGATTACTACTAGTTGATTTAAAGGCTGTGGTATACGTTCTCCTTGCACCTTGAGATGGCTGCCTTCCGCTCCAATTGAAAAGTATTATGATTAGTCAGCATTTGTATCTATTTGTATGCTACTGTAGACAAGAAGCCTGATACTGAGGCCATGTCAATCTTCTGACTTCTTTATTGTGGTAATTCCTTTCGTTTTCTTGCATTCTTGCAGACGTGTCCATGTTTTGAAAAAATCTTTGCTTCTCCTTGTTGGCCTTTTTACAGACTTTAACGTCTGTTTGACATTGAAATCATCAAATTACCATCAACACTCCTGTTCCTTTAATAATGGCATTTGTAGGGACATTTCTGGACATTTTTCTTGGTGCCATATTCATAATTAATAAATATTCAATCATTATTGACAACCACTTCTATTTTTCTTTCTGGATGTTGGCTCTGATGTGATCAGCCAGGCATATTTGAAAAATCCATAACCTCCACAGGGGAACTGGGCATCTCAGAACTCACGGGGCCTCCCTCAGTGCATCCATGCGACATGGAAGAGTGTGCATGGCTCCCATTACTAAATCCCATTATTAAAAGTGTAATACAACCCTAGAATGTACGGCCTATTATTCCCAATAACATTACATAGGGAATGTATTGCGTTTTCAAGTTGATATTATTTCAAACTGATAGTATAGTATAGTAATGTTGACTGGTATTGTGATACTGTTTATTTTCAATGTATGCTTCTACCTTTCGTATTCAGAGAGTACTCCCTCTCTCCCTGGCAGGTTACGACAGAGCTGTAAAGCACTAAGCACAGCAGAACTTCAGAGGAAGTTAAACTCAAATGTGTTCATTGAAAATGCATTCATTTCATTTGTTCAAAACGCAATTTCAACTACACGATTACTGCAATGTTTTATGGATGCAATATGGTATCACCCATATATCACCCATAACCTACCCTGTATGGTAAACCTGAACGGAAAAATGTCTGATTATCTCCTTGTAAATATTACTGCAAGATGTATGCATCATTTCAATCATATATATATATGTCTACTGCATCCATCCTCCACAATACGTGTTCTCAGGCAATTTTACCGTGCTCTGGGTGTCAATTTATTAAGTAGGGAGCAAAATAATTAACTGTCAATTTATATTTTTCAGTCGAACTGTAAAAGTCGTAGAGAACAAGAACAAGGACACATAAATTACTTCTTTCCAGAACTGCCACCTCACATTATTTTATTTAGTTTGCTCGAAATTCACAGTTTCTTCGTCTCTTTCTCTTAAAAAATGCTCCGGGCGCTAATGTGGCAGGAAAAAGATGAAGCCACTGACACTAACTTCCACATATTTCAGCAACATGTCAGAACCGGATACAGTACACAAAAATGGCCGGCCATTCATTTCAAAGGTTCTTGCTCTCCCAGCAGCACACGTACATCTCATAGGTTTACCAGAAATTCTGAGTTAGCACATTAGGGGATTTTATGCCGAGGACAAAAATGGGCCGGCCTCCATTAATTTTCAATGAGAGGCAAGTGGGGAATCAGGTCAGGGCTGTGGCACGCACTTGTTCTCGTCAAAAAGCAGTGTTTGTGCCGGGGCCGGCGGTAGCTGGGGGCAGGGGTGGCCTCAGCCCACCCAAACGTGCGTCTTACCCACCCAATCAAAAGTTAAGAAAAAACATTTGTTCAGCCAATGGAAAAATAGCACAGAAAATACCAGTACTTCTGATTTGGGTGGGCAGCCTACAGCCCACCCCCTCTTCGTGTCTTGTTCAGGCACGAACACGCAGAGCTCTGAGTGTCCGAGTGTCTCCAAGTGTCTCTCGGAGCATGCCGAGGTGGAAGGGTGTTGCTATGACATCTATGAACTCTAGGCCCTGTTTCAAGGAGCATGTTAAGCTTAAATGAGCTTAAACCAGAACTCTGACTCAAGCGAGCGCTTCCCGGCACTGTCAGGGTTTTTTTCAGAACAGCTCATTTAAATCTCGAGGAGCGAGTTCGCTCAATCTCGGATAGGTTGAACCTAAAAAATGCGCGTTCATGACAGGCTTCAAAAGCCGTCCTCTATCACACCGTGAAAATGTGATCGATCGGGGAATTCCCAAGCTGTCATTGCTATTTCAGTGCTTTTATTAGAGACTAGGAAGAGACTAGTTGACGCCATCTAGCATTCGACAGACTGTTTTTTTATTGGTGATAAAAATAACAAATTTGGTGTATTATAATAGTATGCTATAATAGTATATGAATGTATTTATTTTTTTAAGAAAGGTAAAGCTGTAGTTTACAATATAGCCTACTGTAGTGCCATACTTTGAACATGCATCAATTCGCATTACAAAACAATGTTAATAAAATGTATGAATATTAATCTTAATCTTGGTTGAAACCCAAAAAGCACTAGCCATTGTCGTACTGCTAGACCCTGGGGCTTGACAATGGTACTGCTAGATCCCGCGGCTTAAGGTAAAATACTAAAAATGAGGAGAAATGCTTGGAATACATTAGTTATACATATATAACCATATACAGTTGTTCGTTGCCATTATCTAAACCAATGAGACGAAAGAAAGAACAATTGAGTTATCTCAGAGCTAATAACCTGCTTTGGGTTTGCTCCATGTTAGGCTCACAGCATGAGTTGCCATGAGCTGAGATTAGTCTAAGCTTGGTATCTGAAACCCAAAATTCTGGCTTTCCCTGAATTCTGACTTTACATATCCGGTTAACCTGGAAATACAGCTTATTAAAACAGGGCCCTGATGGCTCAGATTGCACACACACAGGGCAAGGCATAGCAAGTAAATACACACACACACACACACACACACACACACACACACACACACTACCGTGTCACACACTCAAATGCAGAAGAAAAAGAAAAGAAGAAAAGAAATGTTATGGAGTTGATTATGTTGAAATCTGGATGAAGGACATTTTTTATTTTATTTAAATCAATCTGCTCTCCACTGACTCAAATCATCGCAGCAAACTTAGAAATGCTGCTTCACTACATCCCAATTTCCCTGCTTCAAATTGTTCTTTATAAATGTGAATAAAATAGAATACTATTTTATTAATCCATGGGGAAATTAATCTTCTGCATTTAAATCCATCCAAACACCCCATACACAAACACACAGTCATAAGCTGGAGGCCTGAGGGCACAATGGCAGGAGCTGGCATCAAATCTTGACTCTGACAACCCTCCAGTTCCTAGCTGTCATTTTGCCAGATTTTTGTGCCATCTGGCCAGGGATTCGAACCGGCAACCTTCGGGCTACTAGTCCGCTTGACAGCCATGAACGCCTGTTTGTGAAGCCCTGGAGGAAGAGACTAACGTGTAGTTCCTCTAACGCCCTGTAGGTGGTTCGCAGTTTTCCTTCGTTTGGTTAGGATGGTTCATCTCCAGGTCAGGTGTTTTGGACATAGGACACTGCGAAACGGCCATTAATTTCCCGCACTCAATGTGCCAAATATGAATCGTTTCTGCTGCTGGTTGAAAAAAATCTCAAACAATTTCGCCGTCAGTCGAAGGCAAGTCTGCAACCTCAAAACAGTCGTGTATATAACAATGGGCGACGTCACGGACACTACGTCTGTATTTTTTACAGTCTATGCCGCCCGCCTGAAACATTATAAAGGTCACTTTTAATTGAACTCATTGCTTTTCTGTTAACTGATTTCTGTAGGGTTGTTATGGACTGGCTGCTATGGCTAGGTTACTGCCTGCAGAGTGATACCTGTATCCCTTGTCCACCGTCTTAAGAAAATCCCTTTATTGACTTTGGTTTCTTAGCTCGCCCGTGATTTGCCATGAACGACTTCTAAAAAGGTTTCTTTGACAGTGAGCGGCTAATGCAAGCCCAGCAGATAGCTTGTAGGAGAAAAAATGTCAAGTGCAGTTTTGTATTCTCTATTTTCTTTTGTCATTGTTATTCAATATGAACTGGATCAGGTTGGATTCATGGACTTTTTCACCCTTTAACTAATTTCCACAGTCATATTAGTCACATACTTAAGAATGCATGTCAAAAAATGTAATGTTTCAGTTTGGCATAATCCAATTAAATACCAAAGGAGAC
This sequence comes from Trachyrincus scabrus, assembly GCA_900303215.1. Taxonomy (NCBI): domain Eukaryota; kingdom Metazoa; phylum Chordata; class Actinopteri; order Gadiformes; family Macrouridae; genus Trachyrincus; species Trachyrincus scabrus. Next base: position 5,753 of record OMNO01021149.1, on the reverse strand, counting down.
TTTTGAAAGTGAGAGCTCTAAATGCTGTTTGATATAATGTTTGACAATGTACTAAGATAATTTAGAAAATTAAATAAATGCATTCATTTACAAACATTATCTATTGTGGAAAAAAAAAAATATATATATATATATATTACGACGATATCCATTTTTTAAAACCGTTAAAAACCTCTCCACAAAACATCACGGTTTACAGTTCAAAAAGCAACTTGTATGCGAGAGCGCAATGTCTGTTTCCAATATGCCATGAGCTGCAACGCTCCCTTCTGCCACAGGGTGGAAGCAATCGTCTGCAAATCACATTTTCCCCCATTCTTGTTTCATACAAAATAAACCCATTAACAAATCCAATATAAGGCTACTAGGCATGTTTGAGTAATAGACTAGCGGTGAATTATGACCTTTATAAGCTTGCTATTCATAACTTTGTGGTCGTAGGCTAGGCTAGGCCTATCAGCCAAAGGGATTCAATAATTCCTTTCGGCTGATGGGGTGATTTTGACAAGCTGTTTCACCGGGAGATGGAGTGACGTTGCCGGCCAGCTTGAGAACTTGAGAACAGCAAAAGCATCGCAGTTCATGTTTTTTCTCCATATTCTGAATGTATGCCGATATATTTTGAGACATAATTTTCAGGGATATGATTCTTCCGGATTTATCCGGAATTCCGTTTTTTTTTCCGGGGGGGAATACAAACAGTTATTGTGCTGTTTGTATTCTTCGCATTTTAATTATTCTCAAAAAGTGAACTAAATGATTAGGCTATCATTTTCACTGCCGTCTCTCTCATGCTATGCTTGTTTGTTGACAAATTCAGTCACACGCTGAGTTGACAGCTGGAAGTTTATCAGCACCTGACGCTGCTCGAAATTCAGACCGTGAATGGAATTTCGTGAGTGAATATCAACAGGATATCTGGTGAGTCAAACAATCTTAATAGATTATACCGGTCTGGGTGATCAAACCATCGTAACCGTCTCTCCTGGCGTCACTAAAACATCTGTTACCAATATACAGTAAGTAGCCAAAATGACTTAATTTTACCTAAGAGCATTTAGCGTGAGCGTGCCTGCCGTGAATGTAAACAATAGCAGTATCGCTTTGGTCTTCATGATAAAGTACTTCTATGGCAATTCACTGTTTTCTTTGTCCACAATCTTTGCATGCGACCCAAACCAGTGAAACAAAAAGTGCCTATTGTTTGTACCAACAAAACAGAAAAGCAAATCATCTGTTATGTTATATCAGCTTGTTGGTCAAATTATACTCTAGATTGCTAATCTAAAGTCTGATAGCAGCTGAGCTCAAATCTGGGTTTCTCTTTCGCTTCCTATTTGTTTTTGACGAATCATGTTGCTGAAAGCGGGGATTAGTGTGCGTAGTTGGCTATTAACAGCGGACACAAACTCGGCCAGCACTAGTAAAAAAAGTGTCTGTAAAGGTTTCAAATCAACACCGTGTAGACTGGCCACTGTAGAAATACACTTATTAAAATCCCCTTCGGAAAGCTTCATCTACTCGAGCAAAGCAGGAAACAAAGCGTGACTCCGCCCCTTCAGAGTTTGGTTTCTGGCCCAGGCTCTGAGGAACGTTTCGGATGCTCCCACCTACTTATTGTACAACTGATAACCAACCAGTCATGATTCAATCATTCCATTCTTTCTCCCACCTCCGTCTTGCCACCTCCTCGCTCGATGCAGAAAAACGACGCATGTGTCGCTCCATCAATCCGCCCCCACCGCATCTCTGAAAAATGCAACTTTTTAAGTCTCCCTTTTATCTTTCCATTTTTTTGTGGTTTCAAAAGCGTCTTGATGCAACACTTAAAACGCTTCATGCATTTCACTCTCATTACCTTGTGAGACTTTTTCTTGGAAAATGGGATTTCGTAAGGTCCCTATGGCCCCATACATCAGACCTCTTCCTATTGCTAACTATTTCATCTTTTACTTTTTTATCTTCACTGTTTAGTGGCTGGTCCCCTAGCACCACAACGCTTTCACTTGGTTTCTTTTCAACGCTATTTCAACACTCTATTTGCCTAATTTCTTTTTACATGGCTGTCCTTCTAAATGAACTCTTAACCATGCCCAGTGCTAGTCCTGCTAGTTTTTCTTTTTTAATAGCAATAACTAATAACTAAGGTCATGAGATACTGAATCTGCCTCTGCATACATGTGCAAACCTCATTCTTTCTTTTTCATTTACTGCGTTAAATCTGACACACGCACACACACAATGCAATGTGTCAGTAAATCTATACGGGTCTAGCGTGATTTCACTCTCTTGTGGCACGTATGTGATTTCATCATGGTTGTCTATACAAGCCATGTCAAATATTAAAGTCCTTGATGGCAAGCACTGATCCTTTCATAGCTGTCTGCAGATCTGGAATCCAATTCTAAATGGTTTCTGCGGCCACAGAAGATCACATCTTTTTGAGCTTATGAAAATCCAGAAGTCATTGAGAGGTTTGGATTCTTGAACACATCAGTCAGCATTCAGATGTCCAACAGCTGTATCCGAGTTTTGATTATATTTGTTGTTGTGCTATTTATGCACAGTATTTACAGTGTGCACAGTGTTTGTTTATTATACATGTAGATCAAGAATGTTTTTTTCTAATCTATACGGACGTGACAGAAATCAGATCAAAAGATAAATACATTAAAAAAACAGCTGCTCAAATAAATATCATTGTTTAATTTGTATTTAGCTCACGCCATAAACTTTCATTTCACATTTTTATTTGCTTCAAGTGTATGCATAAGACTTAGGAAATAGCATTATGCCTGTATAGTTGAATACATTTCTTTGAATAACCCTTGCAAGATTCTCCAAAAATGCATACTAATAAAGGCTATATGTCATGTTTAAGATCAGTATAGTGCTGCATTCTGCATATTATTAGCGCATGACTTTGTTAACTTCAAATAGTTGGCCTATATTGACACTGGAAAGCAATTCACACAGAAAAATAAATCCCTCAGCTCTCGACGTTCCTATGCTAAGAAAAGAGAAAGCCCTCCCGACAGAGGGACGATCAGGTTCCTGATTTAGTTCATCATGCCTCGCTTCCTTATTGATCATAATCTCTTTCATGGTGGCTCCTCCCAGCCTTAGTCTGTCTGTTCCGTGACACCCTGACGACTTCTGAATGGATTGAACAGAATATTAATTAGCTTGCTAATTTATGATAATCTACACACTCGTTGGGTCTCAACGGGCTCGTTATCCAGATCGTTTAGCATGGCCAGGAAGAATCTCTGTCTACCCGACCCTGAAGGTTGCCAGTTCAATTCCCAATGAGGCAAACCTCGGGCATCAGTGGTTGTATTTAACCCCGCGTGATATGGCATAAATCTACTTTTAAGCTTATGCCTAATGCATTAGCATGCTTGGATACACGCATGCATGAACACAAGTGACAGATGAATATGCATGAGCCATGCCTCAACCATTTTATGAGAGTAGTATGATACAATAATACTTAATATTAATATGTGAAGGGAAATGAGGGGAGGAATAAGAAAGGATAAGTAAGAGCAACTAAATATGTGGAAGCAAAACAGATCGACGCTGACTTATTACAGTTCTTCTCGCTTGCTACGGCTACATTTTACAGAACGCGATCCTTCTCAAAGCAGTGCATCAACGCCCAAGAACAAATGGCCACAACATCATTTCAACTTCCATTGTGCCTAAAGGCCTGAAGCACTTTCACTATTTCCTTCTCATTTGTCTATTATATGACAGCCAAAATATTGTGTTTCTCATTTTGGTCTCTCCATCTTTGTCACTTTAGTATTCTGGTACAAAGGTATTTTTTTTAAACTTGCCTGTTAAGGATGCCTTTTATTTATGAATTCGCCTTCGTACAACCCTACACCGCTGACCGAAAGTCATGAATTTCTCATGGAGAGTCACACCAGGGGACACAAGCTTGTCCCCTCTGCAGTCCGCACACAGATGGACCGAAGACTTGAGGCCCGAATGCATTATGAAAAAAAACAACATTAAACTGACTTGTTTTGAGTCTCTTTTGGTGGTCAAGTTCTGTAAGAGAAACTACTTTACTGTTCGAAATCCACAGAAAATGTTGAAGTTGTGTTTTTTGGTAAATACATTTTGATAACTGAAAACAAATATACAGTATATTTAAATACATACGTGTTTCAATGAATTTGTTAGCGTATTTTATGAATCAATCAAGTATACACTTTTGGTAATAACATTGCCCTCCACTTAGTGATTCAGTTTTTTTTCTAATTAATATGAATAAACAAGGCTGTAACAAACTAGATAAACAAGATGCCTCCATATTGCTTTCATGTAATACCAACATGGTGGTATATCCTCCTTCATCCTGGTGGGACCTCCGCAGAACACAGTAGTGTTTAATATTCCTCACCATCACATGTTTCTTCAACAATTTATCATATTTCTATGGTGCCGTCATGACAGGCCTTCCTTAAAGCCTCATTTCCCAAGGTTATTTATAGAACGGCTGCACGTCGGAGTCGGGTTCGGAAATGGCTTTTCCAGAAGGTGATAACTTAACCCCAAGTCTCATCACCGTTTTGCAAACATTACACCATGGCTCAAAAACACACAAGTTTAATATTGTTTTTATTTCTCTTGACACTTAACAAACAGGAGAGGTATGATTTTAGTTGTGGTGTGGGCATACCTATTGTTTTTGCTGTATCGGGTGTGTCTAGACAGTTTGGTATCAGAAGCGGGAGATGGAAAGACCGAAAGAAACATAAAGATAAATGCAGCATTTCTCGGGGCAAAGGTGGCCAGAGAATAGTCTGTTTGGATCCCGTGGGACTGGCCAGGGAATCACGTTTCAACCAGATCCATCGCCCTTGTGTGTCAACACAATTGTTCCACTCTGTGGCTTGTTCATTCGTTCTGAGAGGAAAAAAAACTCCAACCAAATGTTGCCGTGGTTTGAAAAACAATACAGCTTTCAGTATGGAACGTTCTGGAACATTGTGGTGCTTCTTCTGGTCACGTTCTGTGCAACACATCTAATGACGTGTCCGGTCTTCCCGCCGCTGGTTTAATTAGCTTATGAAGGTTTTATTGGGGTGACGGAATTAGCTGAACCCTGGTAGGTGCTGGGTAAATAGCAACAGACTCCGTGTTGGCCTTTAATTAGGCCGTAAAGGTGAGCTAGACATGGACATCTGGAGAGACTAACTAACAAGCATCCATATTCACACACACACGCACGCACGCGCACACACACACACACACACACACACACACACACACACAGACACATACATACACACAGGCCAGGGAAATAAATGTGCCCACTTAATTCACCGGAGATGATTTTCATTACTAATATACCTGAGTGAATGTGCGTGTCACATGCATGAGTGTTTCTCCATTTATTTGGGTACGTGTGAATACATGCGTGTTTTTTATCAGCTCAAGAGCTGCAGCAGAGATGCACGTTGAACCACACATGCAAGGAAAATGGGAGAAAGAGTGCAACAGAGTGTGTGTGTGTGTGTGTGTGTGTGTGTGTTGGAGGTTGTGTGACTACATCATGAAATATGATATGATTCAATCCCTTAATGATCTCTTCTGTCTAACATTGAAAACCTCCCTCTATAGCCAGAATGAAGCAGAGTGCAGCAGATACACCATTAAAACATTTGGGATGGAGGTAAATATGTGCATCTATTAGGCTTTGGGGTGAAAGATATTTGCTAAATCCCACTTTGCGATAA
>OMNO01021142.1:0-11782 GCA_900303215.1 Trachyrincus scabrus | reverse complement strand
TTGCAGAGTTAGTTATAATCACAAGGCTGGTTGAAAATGTTTTTACTTCTCTTTGCATCCTACAGAAATGCTAGTACTGGGAGATAATTCAGTATTACCTTTCACCATAGCTTAAATTAACTAGCATGAGTAATGTTCATCGAGTAATGTTCATTATACATCGTTGTGAATATTTTTATTTTAAAAATAAGCGTTTTAGTGCCATATGAACCTCGGTTGCAGTCCTCAACATGGGTTTTGATTTGTAAGCAGATGTTGTGTTGATATTGTGTACAATTCCATGTAGTTGTTAAAACCTCATCTCTATGGAAAACTCAGTGAGCTGACAACGCTGTTGTCATTGTGTGTCTCTTTGGCAGACGAGGTGTTGTCCGAAAACTTTCTGGATTATAAGAGCCGTGGTGTGAACGGATCCCATAAAGGCCAGATTGTGTGGAAGATAGAAGCCAACAACTACTTTGTAGAATGTAAGTAGAAGTAAGAATGTCAAATTAAAGCCTTGCAGCTGCTTGTACACAAAACTGTATGTTATGTCCTCAATATTTGTTCTTGTATATTATTATCAATTAATTCTCATTATGTTGCATTTTGTTTAATATGGATGCTTATAGCTGTGATAATGAAGCTAGTGATGATGATGTGTTTTGCGTAACAATGTAATGAGTTATTTAATAATGACTGAACCCCTTTCTCCAGCTGAGACCAAGGTTTGTTTCAAGTACTTCCACGGTCTGAGTGGAGCACTCAGGGCCACAACCCCCACGGTCACGGTGAAGAATCCCACAGCAGCGGTAAGCAGGCTGCTTGTCACTCAGTTATGAGTTAGATTACAGGGGAACCGTCACGCTCAGCTGTTTTCTAATATAAGAGAGTACTGCTTCATATGCGTGTTGTGAATCAAATTTCTGCTAATTTCCCCAAAAAATCAGCAGAAAAGTTAGACCATTGACGTCACTGGTCCGGTATTTGCAAACAGGATCAATGACATCAACAGAGTTAATGTTGCAGACCAAGTGTGACGCTTCCCCTTCAATACTTATTTAGATCTTGTCACACTCCACCCCTAGGTGCTAAAGCAGCCTTCTACTGAAGAGGTGCCTCAAACGCAGGGTTCCAGGAGACTCATCAGCTTCTGTTTGTCTGGTTTGTACACAAACACTTACACAAATACACAAGCACACACACACAAATGCATGAACAGATTGCCTTCTCGTCCATAGAGAGATTGATAGACATGGCCAGGTTTCTCTTGCATACATGACAAACATTTGCGTGAACCAGCCCTGGTTGAATATAGGTTGCACAAAACAACTTGTTAAAAAGATTTAGACCTAATGGTGAGCGAGCCCATGCTATTAAGCTAATAAGCTTCGAATTGTTTTGCAACCTGAACATCCTTTTGTCATCTTGTGAAGACTTCAACGCCGTGGGCTTGAAGAAGGGGATGTTCTTCAGCCCCGACCCCTACCTGAAGATCTCCATCCAGCCAGGGAAGCACAGCATCTTCCCGTCGCTACCCCACCACGGCCAGGACAAGCGCTCAGGGATCGTCTTCAGCACCGTCAACCCTCAGTGGAACAGAGAGGTGGGCTCACACACATGCACACACGCACACACGCACACGCACACACACATGCGAGCAACAGTGAAGTTGAATGGAATTAATGGTGTTTAGGCTAGATTGACGTTCACCATTAGTAAACATGACGTTATCATAGAAACGTCATGCCCTAAACACAGCACAGTTTAATTGTAAAAAATAGAAAGTAACAACAATTTCATGACTTACCGGTGGCAAAATGATCCGAGTAGACCCGGAGTAAATGCTCTCTGGGTTCAGGACTGGGTTGCACCAGCTATGCTATGCGTAAAGTCTTATAATACATCCATGGGAGGACAGCGCATGAGACAGTCGGAATTGTTTTGTTATACTCATGTACTTTGGAATAGCTTTGTGTGTTATAGTGCGTTCTAGGAACCCCAAAGCAGAACACTAAGACAGGAGACGTAGTATATATATAAAGGGTTTAATGTAGCGTAGATGAACAGACAAGGCAGGTAGGTAAAGGTTGGTAGACTGGATGGGACCGGGAGACAGGCAGGTGGGTAGACCAGGCCAGTTAACAGGTAGAACATGGTATGTAAAACATGGTATATAGAACATGGTATTGAACACGGTATATAACATGGTATATAGAACATGGTATAGAACATGGTATATAGAACATTGTATACAGAACATGGTATAGAACACTGTATTGACTGTTGACTTTTCTCATTTCCTTGTTTTTACAACCCTCTCCTTTTACATCCGTCTGTCTCCACAGCGCTTTAGCTTTGTCTCCCTGCCGACCGATGTGCTGGAAATAGAAGTAAAGGATAAGTTTGCTAAAAGCAGACCCATCTTCAAGCGTTTCTTGGGCAAACTTTCAATGCCTGTCCAGAGGCTATTGGAGAAACATGCAATTGGGTAGGAGGAGATTGTTAACCGTTTCATGAAGAACTATTTCAAACCTATATGACAATGTGAGGTGCATGGCATTATTAATTGTTGTCAGACAGCCAATGAAAACACTCCTGATCAAGTATATAACTTACATAATAATGTTGCTAGAGATTGGTCGAAATTATGCACATCTGAGAGAATGTAGTTTTTATTTGACAAAATTGTAACATTCCTTTTCAGCACCAGAGAGGGACTAAGTGTAGTCACTTGTCATATGAAATGGGTTTTGTTTAGCTAGCTAGCTAACTCGCAGAGTAACATGTTCAATTACATTTCAAATGATCATGTTTACACAAACAGATAAATCTCCTAAAAACCACTGCTGAAAGAAAGAAACCAATTAAGTACATTATACATAAATATACCAATATATAATTTATATATGCAATGTGTTTGTTTTGTTTTGCTATCCATGTCAATACTTTACGTATGTCAATATGTCATTGCAAATTAGCTTTTAACTTGAAAAGTACATCCCGTTGCTCTTCAGTGATAGGGTGGTGAACTACTCCCTGGGACGCAGACTACCAAATGAGCAAGTCACCGGCCAACTACAGTTCCGCTTCGAGATCACATCCTCCATACACCCAGGTTTGTATACCTCTGAATGACTTGGATGAAAGGATGACGAAGGCAGGATGAGGATGAACACATGAGTTTGCTTATGACATCAACCAAAACGTTGATATAGTTTTCATGGCTTCATTGTGCAAAATTATATTGGCACCAACTAGTCAATGAAAAAAAAAGAGACAATGATGACATTGTGATGTCATAAGAGACTGACTTTACCACAAAACAAACGTAACAAGCAAAGCTACAAAGCAGCAGTTAACATGTCGTTCACATTCTTGCTTTCCAGATGAGGAAGACATGTCCGTCAGTGCTGAGTGTTCACCAGCTCGCCAGCCCCCAACATCGCGAAGGTCCAGCCATTCTTCACGGACGGCCAACACCTCGGCCGACAGCACGCACAGTCCCCTCCGCGTTGCCCAGGGCAACCACGCCTCGGACCACAGCGAGCCTCCTCAAAGGGTGAAAAATCGAAGACTTTCTAGAAACAGCCGCCAGGGGCTTTTGGATCTCGTCGGTAATGGGGAAGAGGAGGCGGCGAGCTGTGACACCAGGGTGCCAGCGGGAGAAACAGAACGTGGTCGGATGGAGGTGTGTGGTGGCGTTGCCGGGACGACAGCGTCTACGGAGGAGGAGGAGGGGGAGGAAGAAAGAGCGGGCGAGCAGGCGTCTGGTCCGGCTTGTTTTGAGGCCGGCGTAAATCGCGACACCAAGGGTGTTGCGTTGGCCAAAGCTGACGGAGCAGGCGTCGCAGAGTTGCCGTTGGCAACGGTGCAGGAGGCGAGCGAGGAGAGAAGTCTGCACACGCCCCAGGGCACGAGCATCCTCGTGGAGATGCGAGGCGACGGCGAAGAGCCGAAGGCGAAGGAGGACGTGAGGCGAGAGAGAGGAGCCGGGCCAGGGGTGGGGGCGGCGAGAGACGCAGAAGAGGAGAAGCAGTGTGAGGAGAACGGGGGGATGGAGGACAGGGAGTACCGCGAGAGAAATAACAGAGGGGAGACGGTTCCATCGAGGAAAGACGTGCGTGATCCACAGAAAGAGAAGAAGAGGAGGATGGGAGAACAAGAGGAGGAGGAGGAAGAGGATGAAGGGATGAGTGAGGAAGGAGAAAATGGCTGCCCTGTGACCATCAGGACCATGCCGAGGAGAAGGAGTAGGCCGTGCTCGCTGCCCGTGTCCAAACTAGAAACGGTGATCGCCTCCGCCTGTGTGGAGCCTGAAACGCCCAGGTAAGAATGACTCATGATTCATGGTCTATTGATTGGTGAATTGATTCATGAGGAACCCATTTAGAGATTGACAACAACAAAAAAGACAGACATGGGCTCTAAGAATGTTAAAATCACCAGGATAGTTTAGACATTCCTGTCTTTAAGTTCAATAGCAGAAATAAATAAACTTATATCAATATAATAAATATAATGAGATGAACATTGTTATACATTATAACCTGTAATGTATATATAATTTATATATATTGATTCATATCTTTTTTTTTACATGTGGATTTGCTAAAACACAAATTAGCATAATAATGTGATGTAGCTAAAATAATCCCTTTTCATGGTCTTGAAGGTCACATGACACAGTAAAGCAATCTCTAATTGTTCTTGGAGTGCTCTGTAGTTTCTTACTCTGACCCCGTTATTCAACACAGGTCACATTACATACGCATCCATCAGCTGCTCCACGCGCTGCCCTGCGGCCAGCCAGAAGAGCTGCTCAATGGGGACCGCACATCAGGCGAGTCCCTGGATCTGAAGGGCCTTGATCAAGAACCGGGGGTGGCTTCTACCAACGGGCACTTTGGTGAGATGCTTAGGTTTTTATATTCCATTATTGAGTATTACTATGTGCATTTTCCCAGCTTTTTTGTGTGTGTGTGTTTCCATTGTGTCTTCTGTTACCTCACTTATGTATATGAATGCACACATTGTTGTCCTCTTGTCAATAGTGTTTAATGGCAGACGTGTAACACAATCTGGTTTATAGCAGCGTTTCAAGTATATCTAAATAGCTATATATACGTAGCGATACAATCATCGTAGCGATACAATCAACTGCAATATCACAAGGGCACAAGTTGAATTGATACATTTTTTGCTGATTTTTTTTGCTGTTCTTACTTTTCCGTCTTTCTCACTTTGTGTCCCGTCGCCTCTCGTGTGTCTCGTCCTCCTGACAGAGGGGTGGGAGGAGGGGGAGGTGAGCGCAGCCGGGGGTCTGCGTGAAGGCTCTGAAGCGGAGGAGAGAGCAGCGGAGCCCCTGGCCCCGGGGCCCAGACGCACCCTGCCCCGTTCCCTATCTGTGGACCGCCTGTCTGACCTGGCCATGCTGCTGGACGAAGAGGGGAGACACCCAGAGGTAAGGACACGCACACACAGACACATTGAAGTTATAGTAACAGTCATTGTTTCGAAATTGGGATGGGAGTTTAAATATCATGTTGGTGGTTGTTATAGAATAGATGAAAAAAGTTTCCCAAGTGGTTTTCAACGCAACCATTAGATTCTGGTACTGTGTATGTGGAGTGCTGAAAGGGATGGGCATTTGAAGTTCCTCATTGAGTACTCGCAGTCAACAAAGGAAAAGGAGTGCAATCTGAAAATCTTTTTTTTTAACTTTGTGATCAGAACCAGGCTTCAGTTAGCAGTGTTAAATTATTATTTATGTTCATCATTAACGTAAATAAGAAATCTCTAAAGAGAAACATTTTTCTTATACTCTACAGACTCTTTCAGTCAACGAATACTGACATCCAAATTGAGTACTCAATTAACTCAATTACAGTGAGCACAGCAAGTTTAAAACACACAAAATCAGCCACAGCTTAAAATATTCTGGATTTTTGGACTGTACTGCAAATCTATTGAAAAAAGAAGTTGAAAGAAATTAAAGTTGGAAGCGAGTCCCCTCCGCGGCAATCCCCCGCAGGTCGAGCGCATGGCCCCTCCCCTCCCTGAAATTGCTGCGGCACTTTCTCCATAGGAAAGCAATGGAGTGGGTGACACGCGGTGTCCAAACGCGTCTCAAGTGAACACGTTGACGAGACAATTGGCGGGACTAGGTGAACAAATTTGACAAACAGCAACAACTTCTCCCCGCAGCCTTCAGGCAACAATGTGCGGCTGATTCCGGTAGCCGGGCCAGAGAGATCAGCCTATCGATAGCAGCTGATATGAGACCTTCTCTGTGGTAGACAATACGGGGTTCAAGAACATGTTTAAAGTGCTTGACCCGCGGTACACTATTACTTCACACACATTTTGCCCAGACAGTTATACCTGCCTTATACAACAAAACAAAAGAACACATTGACATGATGTCAGAAAAGCCTTCTCTTGTGCTAACTACAGACAGTTGGACGTCTAGAGCTACAGAGCGCTACCTTACTGCTCATTTCATTATGGCAGACTTGGAGACAAAGAGCCCAGTCACACTTTGATTTCATGTTGATAGACTAATCGTTCCTATTTTGTTTAAGGCACTGCTGTGACTTAATTTTGCCATAGGCTGCTGATGCATTCTTTGTTGAAGTTGTCTTTAAATTACTATTTTATATTTTATGTTATAAAGCAGGCACTACTGTTTTGTTTATGTTTCCATGCTGGAAGCCAAGCTATTCATGTTGTTTACTGTTATAATAATACATTGAAAATTGGAATGCAAATAAAACATTTTTAGGCATTTATTTTGTCGATGTATCGAAACTGTAAAGAACCATGACACCACCATACCGTATCGTACCGAACCATGAGTTTTGTAAACCGTTTCACCCCTAATACATGCATATATCGGCAGATAATATCGGCTATTGGAATGTTTTGCATGGCATCAGTATCAATATCGGTGGCAAAAAAGTCATATCGGCCCTACTTGTTCGTATGTTTATGTCCCATTACTTTTACTGAACAGTGCAAAATAACCCTATTATTGATGTTCACTCAATTGTTCTCCATTAGACACATCTAAAATGCTTTTTATGAAAGCCTAAAAATTGATATTGTCTGATACATAAAATGTGATACACTTGGCTCTTTAAATCGCTGTTCCAGATGTTCTCTGTTACTGAAAACGAAGAAAATTTGGTTTTGGAAAGCTGTAATATTTATACATAAAGGTGGTGTAGGTAAGTCCACCAGCTATTAATGAGCGAAATGCTCTGAGAACATCTGTTTTGAGTTGACTGTGGCTGCCTTTGTATGAGACAATGTAGATTTTACACCCCTTCCGGCTAATTTCTGACCAATCATGACATCTCTTCCCTGATTGGTTCTGAGAATCCATCTTGCCTGTCAATCACAGGTGCGTGAAATGCAACACTTCTCAATGGCAGAACAACACAGGGAGGGAGGGAGCAGAGAGGGAGGGGGGTGTTTCTTTGGTTGTTTAGTTTCAAAAGCTTGCTCTCTTCCCCCCGTTTCTGTTCTTTACAACTCTCACATCTTACCTACAGCAGCTTTAAAGGCTGGATATTTGAAAAGTGAATGTTTTGTCTCCAGGGTCAGGGTGTGAATGGGATGGACTATGAGGAGGAGGAGGACTGTGAGCCGTGCTGCAGCAACTCCTGCTTCACGCAGAGAGGACGACCTGCTGGGCTTGGCCAGCACAGGTCTGGGTGTATGCACGCACATGCGCATACACACACGCACGCATACACACACACGCGCATGCATGCGCGCATACACACTCTAATTTGTGATATATAGTGTATATTGTAATAATGTTAGTGGAATGAATTGTGACAATTGAACAAATAGACTATTAGTCAATATAATAGTGATTTGGAGTGATTGTGTACACTGCCCTTGCACCTCACTGGCCACTCATGAGTCTCTACAATAATCAATAATCTATATAACCTGGATGTTGTACAGGTCAGGTGGCACGGCCTTCTCATCGCAAGAGGATGAGGAAGAGGAAGAGGCCAATGGGGCCAAGGGGCAGGTTCCTGCTGAATCCTCATCACAGTGCTGTGGCACAGAAGGTAAGGTCATACGTCAAGTCAAATCAATTTGATTTGTATAGCCCTGTGGTAGTAGACCCTACGACACGCCACCTAGGTGGCTTTTGCTGGGCTCCTCCAACACCAAGACACTGGTAGTATGTTGTAAACCGGTTTATTGCAGTATTGTGGTACGTGCTGACATGCTAGTGCTCCTCCTGAGTGTGTGTTTGCTGGTGGCTGGTTTAACCTGTGGGCCTTGATTGGCCAATGCCCCACAGGTGTGCAGCCTCACCCAGCCCCAGAGTCTAATCAGCCTGACTCAGACCAGGTGAGGCTGCTTAAACCAGCCACCAACAACACACACTCCACAAATCCTTATAAATTATTAACCCTAAGCCCTCTTACGGGTGAGGAAAAACATTGAGGGAAAAATATTGAGGAAGAAACCTTGAGAAGGAACACAAAAAGAGGGATCTCTCCTTCCAGGGATGGTTATGAGTATGATGGGTGACATAATGGGCAGACATAATAGTAGCATAACAAGCAAAACACAGTAAATAAAATGAATGTTGTTAGAAAATAGAAAATTCCACATGCAAATTAGAATGTAAATAAAACTGACAACGAACGTACATGATGAATGAAAACTTTGCCTGTGGAGACCACTCCTATAGCAGTATCAATAAACTGCTTTTTTACGGATGAACCTAAACAGCTGCATACGTTCTGAAACATGTCAGTGAACACTTCAGTGCTTGTTTCTGACAGTTCATGAATGATTCACTATTGCACATCTATGCTCTGGAGGTGTAATCGAAATTAATAGGCAGCCATGGTAGATGTATCATAGTCATAGATCACAGTTAAACAAGGAATAACCAATGTTTTATATATATATATATATATGTGTATGTATGTATGTATACATGTATATATGTATGTATATATTTATACATGTATATACATGTATATATACATTTATATACATATATATATAATATACAGTTATATTTGTTTTGTTTTGCAGGGGACTGTTACAGGCCGTCCAGCCAACCTTGCCAGATGCCTGCACTAAAGTCAGACCACTACCCAACCATCGACGAACCCCTACCTACTAGTAAGACTCAACACGACCATGCATCTATGCAAACCTACACATTTTACCACCATTTTTATATATATATATATTAGTGCTGAGCCTGAATATTCAAATATTCAGATATTTGTTTGATAGTTTTTGCAAACCGCAGGTAGAAGGTTAGGTTACATTTCGTCCAAATATCCCAGCACTATCCACCATATCACCATCGAAGTGTATATTTTCATTTTACGCCAGAGCATAAGATACAGGCGTAAGATACAGGCCATTCATTTAGCCAATTTATTTAGGCTATTTCATGTTCTCTTTAAGCTATTATAGACCTAAACTGGCTGCACTACAAGGGCTGGCCCCAAATATTCAAATAACTAAATTATCCTTTGTTAGTTTTGCCATCCAGTGTGAGAATTGGCAAGACCGACAGAGACATACTTTAAACTAACTGGTTGTAATTATAATAATAATAATAATATTTATTCAATGTTCTAGGGTTCTGCCCAGGATTTAGTTTTCCATGGTGGTTTTCCCACTAGTCAGTTGCAACCATAGAAATAAGAGGTTTCGGCAAGCGGGGGGTTAATGGTTTTAGAATGGTTTTAGAATGGTTTTAATAATGAACGTATTTAGCCGCTATTTCAATGTTTTAACAAGGCCAAAATATACCAAAAAGCTCTACCTACTAATGATAACGGATTGGTAATTTAATAAACATGAATAGAACAGGTAGCGATCTTTTTTGCTTTTCTGCCGATCCGTCACCCACAATAGTGCCTGCGTGATTCTCTTCGGGTGAATAGCGCTAGTCCTGCCTGCAATTTCATCAAAACTTTTCAAACCACCAACAATGCGTCCACGCAGCAATCCTATGTGATATTGTAGTTTTGCTGTTTGTGTTGTTAAAATAACACTGTGAGCTATGAATTTAATTCCTTCCTGATTTTCCTTCCTTTTGTTTTCGAATATTCAAATATTCGTTTGGAAAACCTAATGATTATCCGAAGCTTGAAATAATGTATTTGGGCCAGCCCTAATATATATGTATATGTGTATATATATATATATATATATACATATACATACAGTGTTCCATGGATTATTATGGCAGCTTTCCCAGCCCAATGCAAAAGCTGAGCAGGCATACATTGCACGCCAACACAGACATTCAATAATGTATTTGCACCGAAGTACATGGGGTTGGGCAAAACTAATGATTTTGAGTACATTTGGATGCACAGCAATCGGCTAACACCATGGCTAACACCGGTATGCTAGTGACAACAACAACAACAACAACAATACAGCATGCGCTACTGTGATACTTCCTGTTATACAGGTCCATGTATAGTCCAATATACATGGACCTGTACGCAACCTCCATCTATTTTGTTAGTGGCTAAAGGGAGGTGGACGTGAACTCGAAAACCCTACTGCTTCTTTATAATCAGCGGTATGGCAACATTTAGTTTCCCCCATGAGTTAGGATAACAATGTCTGTCATTTTATTAAAAATACAGTTTGCCGTCTTTCCTACACGCGAGTGCCATACTTTGCCCAAGCAACATATCAAACATGGTAGACATATTCACAAATGCGTGAGACTTTAAAGTTTGATTGTTGTTTGTTCTAATATTCTCTATTTTTGTTATTTATAAATGTTACTATAAATAGTTTAGTTATTTAATGAGAACCAAGTGTTTTTTCTTCATTCTTCATTCTTGTAGTGATGTAGGCCCAGCCATCAGCATTGTAAAAAGAAGTATATACTGTATATCTAAAATATAAATCGTGACCCCAAAGTCGAAAATCGAATCAAGGATTTGGAGAATCATTACACCCATAATATATAATATGAAATTTTACATCTTGATTATTACCTGAATGTAAACTAGTGAGCAAAACAACATTCTCACAATATTAAGTTAAAAAGAATATTGTGCCATTTAAAGGCCATTTTATATAAATATAACTATTGTGTGGGTTTATATCTGCTTGTGTTTCTAACTCCGTGGTGGCATTTCTTCAATGCCTCCATTAAAACTCCCACCCTCTGCATTCTCACTACTCACATCGGTCTTGTCTGGTGTGTGTTTGTGTGTTTGTGTGTGTGTGTGTGTGTGTGTGTGTGTTTGTGCGTGTGTGTTTGTGTTTGTGTGCGTGTGTGTGTGTGTGTGTGTGTGTGTGTGTGTGTGTGCGTGTGTGCGCGCCATGGCAGACTGGGAGGCACGCGTGGACAGCCACGGGCGTGTTTTCTACGTGGACCACATCAACCGGACCACCACCTGGCAGAGACCCACAGCCGCCGCCACCCCCAACGGCATGCGCAGGTCTGGCTCGGCCCACCAGATGGAACAGCTCAACCGGAGGTACCAGCACCGCTGCTTGTTTTACTTACACAACGGGGAATGTAGCACAGCGCTACATTTCCCGTTGTCAGTGGGGGGGGAAATGGTTTAATGTAGTTTAACCCTCTCACAGCCTCTGACGTCGGAGAATTTGAATAATTTAGTCTTCTTAAGCAAAACTTCTTAAGTTTGTATTAAGAAGTACCAGTTGTTTGCAGCCGATACCGAGCCACGCCCCCTTCCCTCCACATATCCCCGCCTCCCCGCTGGGGAGCTGTCCGGCCGACAGCCAACTCCCCCCCCCCCCCCCCCCC
>OMNO01021134.1:0-16962 GCA_900303215.1 Trachyrincus scabrus | reverse complement strand
ACCACCCCCTGGGCTTAGTTCACTGTATTGTGGTCTCCATGGATACCGGACGACAATCTCAAACCTTTTCATTTTGTTTCACACAGCACTCCCAGCAAAGTGTCACGGTGGTTTTGTTTCAGGACGAACACACGCTAATCTTGTTTGGGTCACAAATGGGGCTACGTGGATATAGAAATTACTGCAAAAGTCAAATTCAGTGAAGGGGGACAATTATATTCCCATTCTTAAATGTAATTACTGCTCAAAAGAATTTACCAATACTTACGCGTCTTGTTGTGGGTCAATAGCAATGATACACTTATCCTCCTCCTCACTGCAATATGATTCGGGCGCAGATGAATTTGCGTCCTCCTCGTCGCTCGCGTCGTCGGCAGTATACATTTTCGCCATTGCTAAAGCCTGTTTTTACTCTTTTCCGAAGATTATAAAACAGCAAGCGTCTCCGGATGCACCCGGCGGACTGCCGCGTCTCCTAAAATCGGTCCCCAGCGTCAAGCGTCTTCCGTTATACGAACCAGGTAAACAAACGATTGGCTCGTTCACGTCAGTTTGTCAGAAAATAAATCCTGATTGGCTCGGAGGCTTGCGGCAGCGATTTATATATTTATATATGCAAACAATGTTGCCAACTAATGAGAGGAGAGTCTGGAGGCACTGCACAGCACTGGAGGATAAAAAGTGTTATCAACGTTTTAAAAATAAGTAAGCAAATCTAGAGCTGGCGCTCCCCTCGACCATTTTTTACAGTCTCCATACAGGAAAAAAAAAAGCATGCAGTACATACATTTAACCACGGGGGGCAGCAATACGACGTCCTGAGTTTGAGACTGCCGAAAATCGGTTAGAAGAACAAGTGAAATGCGAGCATTTCAGTGTAAAGCATCCATGGTACTTTGTGTCACTGTCAATGTTTTGCATACGAATTTAATCTGTAATTTACAGAAGAAGTAGTGATGTCTCTGTCAACAGCACGTTCATTCTTGTCAGAGGCTGGTTATGGGGAACAAGAACTTGACGCCAATTCGGCACTGATGGAATTGGACAAAGGTGTGTTTGCTAGCTAGTTGATATTAGCAAAAAGTTAGCATCCCTGGAGAGAGCATATCATGTGTTTGACATTAATATTATTACGTATTTTATCATTAATGTGTAAGAATGTTGCCCAGAGATGTGCCCCTATTCCATATAATGATCAGCCTCACAATTACAGGGTTGAGATCGGGTAAACTCGGCGAGCAATGCGAAGCAGTGGTACTCTTTCCTAAACTGTTCCAGAAGTACCCTTTTCCAATTCTCATCAACTCAGCGTTTCTGAAACTAGCAGACATATTTAGACTCGGGTATGTACATTGTGCAATCACGTTTTGTTGTTGATAAAGTTTGCCTTTGAGGTCTGCAATTCTTAAGGATGGCTTCTCTATTCAGAAATAACTTCCTGCGACTCTGCGTGCTGAAGGTAACTCAACAGAGCGAGAAGCACCTGGAGAAGATCCTCAACGTGGACGAGTTTGTTAAAAGGGTGTTTTCTGTGATCCATAGCAATGACCCTGTGGCCAGAGCCATTACTCTCAGGTATGTATGTTAAACTGGCCTGTTGTACTTGGACTAGACATTTGGATTTTGTATTTAAACAGGCATTATTTTTTTATAATGGCAGCCTGGTAAGTGGCAGAAGCCACTTGGATATATGATACTGATACAAAATGATATAAAATAGTTAAGGATTTAAAAAAAAACACAAAAGAAACAGACTTCAGTAAAACACCAATAACAAGCACAGGCATGAAAACACAGCATAGATGAGAGATTTGCCTGCAGACATATCGCCATGATGCACTTCTTCACATGCACACTGTACACCTGTCACACATGATACCTCTAATACTAGTTTGTTGTTTCTATTCATTCAGAATGCTTGGTAGTTTGGCCTCCATCATCCCAGACAGAAAGAATGCCCACCACAGTATTCGCCAAAGTCTGGACTCTCATGACAACGTTGAAGTGGAGGCTGCCATATATGCTGCTGCAAGCTTCTCAGCACAATCAAAGTGAGTGCCAGTGAGTTTGCCATTACCTTAGTGATGGTCAATACCAGTGTTTTGTTTTACGGCATATAGGATCATATCGTAATATATTCGACCCAATAACAAACTGTCCCTTATTTTGTGATGTCTTCCAGGGATTTTGCAGCAGGAATTTGCAACAAAATCAGTGAGATGATTCAAGGTAAAAACGCTGATGAATGATCTACAAACCCTCATTGGAATTTTACCATCTGCAGACACAAATGTCGAGCAGTCGGCTGTCAATCAACATAATTCCCCTAGGTTTACTATTTCTTTGTTATAATATTGCTTTGTGTGTCAATATTATAACAATAAATAGTTTAGTTATTGTATCATTGCCATCACAAATGATGACCTTCCTCATTGTTAAATCAATCCCAAATTTCCCATCTGGGATTTAAAAAGTACTGTCTTATCTTAATCATTTAATAGGCTCACAATATCTTTGGTTCAGAAATGGTCTGGGAAACGATGCTAATATTGATCAAGAATCCCTCATGACAACAATACTCCATTTCTATACATGCTTATATTTAAATAAGCCTTCTGTGTGTGGTGTAGGTCTGGATACGCCAGTGGACCTGAAGCTGAAGCTGATCCCCATGTTGCAGCACATGCATCACAACGCCAGCCTGGCCTCCAGCAGCAGAGAGCTGCTGCAGCACCTGGTCAACTCCTACCCCTCCACCCCCATGGTCATCGTCACCCTGCACACCTTCACGCAGCTGGCCGCCTCCTCCCTCATCGACATCCCCAAGCAGGTGGGATGGACATGGCGATAGATGATCATTATTGCAGATTTTTCCACCATCGAGCCATACCATACTGTCTGGAACCTGTGCTCACACTTTGTGCCGCATTTCCACTGTCACCTAAAGTGTACTGTAGTACCTGTGCAGCTGTTAGCTTGACCAGGTGCTAAGGGTACCAACTGTTCTGTATGGGTGGAGCTGGCGATAGTGTGTAGATTTGTGGCTGGATAGATCTCATTTCATAGACTGATATTGTAGTTCAGGCTGATACGTAGCGTTGTACTGTAGTTTGACTAACTCTGTCTGCCAGACTAGCCAGTAGCATGTGCACCTGTCCGTGCGAGGGCTAAAACGTGCGAGTGTGACTACCAGAGCTTTGATGGTAAATGTGCACGAGAGCTGACCCCGTGAGGACACCCCCAACCCAGCTCTGCCTATTTCCATGCCAGACCATGACAGCGCATGGTGTGGTGTGCTTACATATTATTTTTATTGAATTTTATTTGTGAGTGGTGTGCTGAAATATTTCTTCGATTCTTTTTATTTTCTCTTATTTGCGTGGCTCATTTTATTTCATTTAGAATACACTGCATTAGACATTAGACTGACATTAATTTAATCTCAAGCTGCGTCTTGCATTTGGAAGATGTATCTATGTATTGATCAAGTCTCATAGGCCTATCAGTTACGATCAGAACTATAAGTCACACGATGTAGCCTATTAGGCCTACCAAGTTTAGTAGAAATGAAGCCCCAGACAGAACAGCTGTAGTGTTTTTTGTTTTGAGGGGTTACACAAGGAAAGGCCTACATTGTTTAAGGTATAATAATATAATAGGGATATAATAATAATGGCAGCAATGACATTAACCTTATTCAATTATATGAAAGAACGAATAATAACAAATCACGCAGTTGACAGTCTGCGCGTATGGCGATGTGTGTCCGACACAAGAACACACAATTAGTTCGTTTTATAGGATATTGTAAAATTTGAGTGACATATTCGTTTGAGGCACAAGTCAACACTGGTATTATAATTATATGAACAAACAAATAATAACGCATCAAGCAATCTGTCCTTTTTCAACGAGAAATTTAGTTTTGCAAGAGAATATCGTCAAACAGAAATCACTGCTTCATTAACCTTTTTAATTACATAGTTATAGGAACGAACGAATAATAACGAATCAAGCTGTTGAGAACTCCATACTCTGTGTGCATGGCGATGCGTCTCAGACACAAACACACAGTTATTGTATTTAGTGTTAGGCCTCCCCACGGTCGGGGTGCATCCAGCCAGCAGTGCTATCAGCCTAACAGACTGGTGTATATATTTTGGGTCTGTCAGACAAACAACATTTCATCGACTGATGTACTATAGTTTGACTAACTAGCGTACTGTAGTTTGACTAACTGTCGACCAGACAGTTAGCCTCCCAGACAGACCTCTGATTGGTTAATCACATTTGTTGGAGATCACTGTAGATAATAATAAAAATAAAAATAAATAAATTAAAATATGTTAAAGAAGTCACAGATGTTGTGCTGTTGCTTAAGACGGGACAATCTATTCAGCATTCTACTATTAACTTTTCACAGACCACTCCTGCTTTCAGTAGTGTTTTGGAAAAACTCAAATGTAATTTTTTTTTTAACTTCCTCCTCACAATATAGTTGCAGCTTCTTCTTCAGTACCTGAAGGACGACCCGAGGAAAGCCGTCAAGAGGTTGGCTATTCAGGACCTGAAGCTTTTGGCTAAAAAGGCCCCCCATCTCTGGCTCAGAGACAACACCCAGGTGAGAAATCCATAAAACGAAAAGCTACGAATTATTGTAAGAAGAGCCACTTTGTGCAGTTATTTAGCTCAATTTCTAATACACCACATACAATACACACATTTGACAATCTTGCTAGGCAATACTAAACTAGGTGAAGTGTGGGGGTGGTGGTAGATTTATTTTCAAATTGGCACAGGCAGAACAGAGTGGGAATGCTGCTATTCAGTAATGCTTATTCATGTTGCATGTATATTCCTCTGGGCTGCAGACCCTGTGTGAGTGTGCCCTGACCAGCCCCTACAACAGTCTGAAGCTGGGCATGTTGGCCGTCCTCTCCACCCTCTCCGGTACCATCGCCATCAAACAGTACTTCAACCCAATGATGGGTGAGAGACTCTGAAACAGATCCCCTGGCTCATTTAACAAAAAGCAATGTGTTGTAAGCTTTTCTAAAGCATATTTCAAGCATTTTGTGTTCATTGTTTTGCGTTCTGGCAAATGTGGATGCAAACACAACGACTATAATAAAGACCCCAGAGTCTATAACAAAACACCCTACTCTCTCTCTCCCCCTCTCTCTCTCTCTCTCCCTCTCCAGGGAGCACTTCAGTTCCTCCTTGCCTCACCGACCTGGTTAAGCTGGCGCAGGAATGCTGTTACCACAGCAACCTGGCAGTGGCTGCCCACGGGGTCGTCGTGCTCACCAACATCGCCATTTCCTGTCCAGATGAGGGTTGGTTGCACTGCAGACACTTTTGATCACGCTGGCCATTTAGGGAGGCGTGCCATGCATTCCTCTTCAGTGTATCGGACCAGATTTAACACATTCATTTCATTGTTGATGCAATCTATCGGTAAGGTTTTCAATGCAGTTGGGTACCGAAACCTGGTACCACCGGTTCCTTTACGACCGGTACCTAGGGGACTGAATTGCAACTTGCAATTGAAGTGGTGTATTTAAAATGTACAATCAGCCAGGTAAAACTTTTATAGTAATCTATAGAAAGAAATATATACTGTGTATATATATATATACTTCTGGAACTATAGGCAGCAATTGTTTCTTTTTTTAACTCGATAAATGAATTTATTTCTGATCGATCGACTCATTGTTTCAGCATTGGGTTTTTCAATCTTTCATGTTGGCTCTGGATCTATTATAGCTGTTGCATGAGTCATGGTTAAATAGGACTACCATTCATGCTGTCCTGTATTGTTGTTGGCCACCCAGACATAGTGCAACTGGAGCAGGACACAGTGCTGGGAGTGGAGGCCTTGCTGATGCTCTGCTGCCAGGACAGCAGCACCGGTGCACAGGCCACGCTCAAAGTAAGACAAGGCCCGAAGTGTGTGTGTGCGTGCGTGCGTGCGTTTTGATACGTTCAGCTTTTACATGTGGAATGTTCTGTGGAATCTGCCACACCAGCATTTCACTGTGCATAGGCTTGTATGGGCCTGTGACAAATATAGTCTTGAACTTAAACATACTCAGATAAGATGTCAACACATGGTTCTACCTGTTTTTAAACTAGTTTCCCCACCCCAAATAAATAAAAAATATTTAAAAAATTGAATTTATAATGAATTTACACTGCAAAACTATCACAGCTGATGGACAATAGTAATCGTGTTCCTCAATTAATCTAGCTCCACTGTTTATCCAGTTTTTAGACCATTACTTCTCATCATAAATCATTTCGAGCCAATCCTCTGAGGACAAACTATCCAGCCCATGCTAGTTCCAGCCCAGCACACCTAATTTCCACAAATAATCAGATCACCAAACCTTGGGTGAGTTGAAACCAGGTGCTGGGCGGGAACTCAAATGTGCCAGACTGCTTCGTCCCAGAGGAAACTGGGCAACCCTAAGAGTAACTTGCAGGTTGGCCTCCCTGGTTAATTAATGTAGGGAACGTTTGTAACAAATGAATTTTGTCATGCATTACAAAGTCCAGCTGTAAGTCTAAGTCATAATTTGTATCATACTTTCCCCACACTAATTATGCCAACCTACCAGTGGAAAACAACCTGCCACTTGAAACTATTTTTGTGTCGATGCAATTCTCATAAAACGGACCATGAGCCTGAATCGCTATTGTGTTAGACGGGGAAAGTAAGCCGTCTCCACCCTCTCCCCAGAGGACGCTCACCTCGCTGGTCTGCCTGCTGAAGAGCCGACCGCACCTCAGCCAGTCGGCTGTTGAGTTCCTGCTCTGCCAGCTCCAGACGTCCTGCGACGAGGCGCGGGCGCTCGTGTGCCACGCCCTGGCAGCCATCGCCAGCCATCTGCCGGTGCTGGGGGACGGCATGCTGGGAGCCCTGGTGGACCTGTACCGCGTGGCCGGCCACTCCTCCACCGCCATGCAGCAGGAGCTCCTGGTGAGGGGACCACTGTAGAATATCATCATGGTCATCATCCTCGTTTATTTTGATGTGAAAGTGCTTATTGTGTATCCTCTTTTGGCACTGTGTCAATGGAATGATCGTTTTGTTATTGCTGGTTATTACACTTGCATTTAGTCATTTAGCGGACTCTTTTATCCAAAGCGACTTACAAAGTTAGGCTGACAACATTCAAAGCATACAATTAAGATTAGAGTAGAATCAAGAAAGTTATAGAAAATTACTCTGAAAAACAAGGTTATGATTTTTCACAACCAGTTTCCTTAATGACTAGTAGATACATGGGCTCTGTATTGCATTTGAAATGGAAGTTTTTATTTTTGTATATATAATGTAATATATTTTTCTAAATTAGATTCGACTGACTCCTGCAAAATGTGACCTCCAAAAATGTAGTCTGCAAACTTGATTTGATGTGTTCATCCCTCCCGCTACGTGTTTACGCCGGTGTTGCCGTTAGGTTTCCTTGGCGACGGTGATCTTTGTGGCGAGCCAGACGTCGCTGTCGGCCGAGGTGAAGTTGGTCATCAAGCAGCAGCTCCAGAACGTGGCTAACGGCTGGACTGTGTACCGCATCGCACGCCAGGCCTCACGCATGGTAAAAACACAACCACGCCTTTTCAACAAGTTAATGGCCCTCGTTGTTTTCTTGGTTCAGGGATGGCTAGCAAGTAATTCCACGCAAGTTTGAACTGTGATCAAATTGGTTTCAATGGCAGAATGGATTTGATTTTGACTGATGATTTGCAGATTTGTTATTGGGGTCCAGTCTTGTGGCCTTAAAATGACTGGATGTCAACACCTTGACATCACTCACCAAATCTATTTTTTGGTTGTTGTTTTTTTTTACTTGAATGTAAAAAAGAAAATCTGTGAAAACCTTTCACTTTAAGGCCAATTAGGTCTTGTTTTGAAATCTAAGGTACTTCAAAAAAAACAAAAAACATAATTAAAAATAATTGCTCATCGTTCTGGGTTTGAAAAAAGGTGATTTCAGTCACCGGTGCCATCTCCTCCTCCTCCTGTTAACCACACGGTTCCACAGGGCTGCCACGACCTGTCCAGTGAACTCTACCAGAGCCTGCGCACGCGCGTGGCCTCCGAGCACTTCTACTTCTGGCTCAACAGCCTGAAGGAGTTCTCGCAGGCGGAGCAGTGCCTCAGCCACGTGGAGGACGGCGACTACAGCGCCGCCATGAGCGCCATCGCAGAGGCCCTGCGCTCCTACCAGAAGGGCGTGGCCTCGCTCACGGTCAGTAGCTCTGGAGGATCTTTTGAGCGTGTTGGTGATCCGCCCTTCCTTCCGTCTTGGCCTGGACGTTGATCATGGTCGTGATAGTGATCGTCACAAATATCATGTATGTTAAGTTTATGCATGGCCATACCGTTCACATTGGATAGCTGCATCATATGCATTAACATATCTGAATATTAATTCAGAATCCTGTGTTAAAGAATACAACTGAGCGGCATTGCATCTATGTATATAGTGTAAGAGAAGGTATGATATGAAATACCAGTTTTGTTTAAACAGTGTCTCTTGTCATAATAACGAATTAAGACTGCACAAGTAGGTATCCCTTATGGCATATGGATTTAGTGTTCCTGTGCTGCCTGTCATTTTCACTTTTGAGCCCATGGTTTGCCTTGCCAACACAAACAATAGTGCCAATCACAATCACCTCCTCCCCCAGGCCGCCAGCACTCCGCTGAGCCCACTGAGCTTCCAGTGTGACTTTGTGAAGCTGCGCATCGCCACACTGCAGGCCCTGTCGCAGCTGGTCTGCACGTGCAACAGCCTGAAGACCAGCCCGCCGCCGGCCATCGCCACCACCGTGGCGCTCAGCTCTGGCAACGAGCTGCAGCGCTGTGGACGCATCTCCATGCAGGTCTGAGGCACCGCTTAACTGCCGGAGGAGCAGGTTGCTACATGTTGTGCAAGGGGGTGGGGGAGGAGAGTTTGGAGCTTACCGTTGTGAGAAATAATAGTAGTTGTAGCAGTTGACCTTGTGTGGAGGAATAAATGTGAAGGCCAACGTGTGTGTGCGTGTGCGTGCGTGCGCGCGCATGTGTGCGTGTGCGTGGAGGGCAAAGGAGATGAGAATCAGTGACGGTTTTAAATAACTTCCATCCGTTTTTTTGTTGATTGATAAAGAAGATGACGCCACAACTGTTCAATATTTCACTCTTCTGTTTCTTTCTTTCTTATAGATGAAGGTGTCCATGGATGAGTTCAAAAGCCTCGCCGCGCGCTATGGAGACCTGCATCAGTCATCTTTCGACGCAGACTATGCCACCCTACGCAACGTGGAGCTGTATCCTCGCTTTCAACCCCCAGCCCCACACCCACATCATCTTTATTCATGCTAACAGCACTCCTGTCACTCGCTGCTTGTGTGTTCTTTAGTCTTTAACCCTCCTGCCCAGGCAGCAGCAGAGCTGTCTGCTGGTCTCTCACGTCCTCGAGGCCCTGATACTGGACCCACAGACCGCCAGGTGAGAGCTGTGTGTACATATATAACCTGTTTGGAGATTCAGATCTATATCTGAGGAGCTCTCCGGTTCAATAACCAGGGTCATTTCCAACACGATGGAACAATTTAAGAAAGCTATTCGATTTTTTTTACACATAGATGCATGTTGGATGTCTCTAATCGTAATTAGTAATGGCTAATTTTTATGACCCCCAATCTACTGGACACTTCGGTATATACTTGGTATCCCAAGTGAAACGTTGACTCTTTTAGGCGATACTCGTCTTGGCGCTTAGTGGACTGAAAAAAATCCTTTAAAAGGTCTTCATTAGACTAAGAGCAAGTCTACTCCCCCAGGCTTCTTGTAATACCAGTGTCGTGTTACAGTGTACTTTTTGTCGCGTGGATCCTAAGGATAATTGACGACCTTGTGATTTTAAGCATCTGCCTCTCTGTCTTTGTCTCTCTCTGTCGTACATCCAGCTTTCAGGAATATGGCACCCTGGGGTCCGTCCAGACGGAGAGCGTGTACGAGCGACGCATGATGTCGGTGTTCAACCACGTGCTGGAGGAGGTGGAGGGCCTCAGCAAGAAGCACCCACCCGTGTCCTACCTGGTGAGCCCCCCAGGGACTCTTGCTGTAATGGCAAACAAACATTGTTTCTATGTAAATAATGGAAGTACTACAGTATGCATTAGGCTTAAGTGTAGTTGATTGGTGTTCTGTCTTTTGACAACAATATTTAGTTTGTTTTTGTTTGTATTTTAGCATACAGGTTGTCTGTGCGATGCGGTCATAGCATTGCTCAAGGTGCCCATGTCCTTCCAGAGGTACTTCTTCCAAAAGCTCCAGTCGACCAGCATCAAGGTAGCCCTTTTGTTTTCACAATCACGGCTACCGCTACATACAGGACATTTACAAAGACTGAATCCCGAAAGCAGTTCTGTCCAATGTGGTGGACAGTTTTAGAGGGAGGAACAATGATGGGAGTCTTAAAATCTATGACCCACCGATATGGCTGTAAATCTCTGAAATCACAACTTCAGTACATCATGAAAACTCAACTGTCACCACCACAATTTTATTATTTTCAATTGTTTTGATTCAATTGTCCATACAATTGAATCAGTTGTGTAATAAAATATTCATGTAGACTGATAATGTAGATGTATTTTTAAAGAAACGATTGGTACGGCATTTATTGTCATTTAGTAACAATTAATAACAATATACCAAGCTTGGAATATCTTTATTCCAAGTCAATGCAGTCACAATCTGCTGATTTGTCAGATCACAGTGTGATCCTGTCACACTAAATGTAATCCTAAATATAAATGTAGTTATTTTTTTCACTGGCTAATTCTCTTATGGGTTCGCTCCATACATTTCACTTCTCTTCAGCTTGCCCTTTCCCCATCTCCACGGACACCAAGCGAACCAATCCCGGTGCAGAGTAGCCAGCAGCTGTCCCTAAAGGTGGAGGGGGTGGTGCAACATGGCTCGACCCCGGGACTGTTCCGGAAGATTCAGTCGGTGTGCCTCAATGTCACCTCCGTTCTCCAGAGCAAGACCGGGACGGATTTCAAGGTAACTCGTCGCTTGGAAGATGCAGCTTATTCACCTAGCAATCATGTTTTTATGTAAATATCTTGTTTTCTAGTTGTTTTCTTCAGGTGAGCATTATAACCCCAGGGCTCCATTGAAAATACTGTCACGTTGCCACCAGCACCACGTCCCCTTGCCTCATGAATCATTTCTTTGTACATTGAAAACAATCAATGTGAGTGAATGAGTGGAAGTTGACGCTAGTGTCGGCCATCGAGAAACCAGAGCCAAGGGATTAAGATAGTGGTGAATCTTCCTCCATTACTTTGGTCATCCGAGGAAATGTCTTACTGTTCGTTTTAGATCACTTTGGACACCATTTATTTTCTTGTTTTTTTTCTTTCCCTCTCTTTTCTTTTTAGATCCCACTGGACACCAAGACCAACGAGATGGAGCAGCGGGTGGAGCCCCACAACGACTACTTCAGCACCCAGTTCCTGCTCAACTTCTCCGTGCTGGGCACGCACGCCGTCGCCGTGGAGGCGTCCGTAGTGGACGAGAGCGGCATCGAGTGGAAGACAGGCCCCAAGGTCACCGTGTCCGTCAAGTCCCTGGAGGACCCGTATTCCCAGCAGCTCCGGCACCAGCAGCAGCAGCAGCAACAGCAGCAGCAGAGTGGAGCCCAGCCCGCACCGCAGAGGAGCGTATACGGACGCTTTTAAGGCTATTTTTATTATTATTACTACAGTGTCAATCCATTGTCTCTTGTTGCTAGCCTACTTGTAAAACTTTTTTTGTATTCCAAGGATTAAAAGATACAATTTTGGAATAACTTCCCTGAGTATTTATTGATTTTACTCTGCGCAAAGGACTAGATATAATGTGTCAGATTGGATGTTGCGATACACTCACCACTAATTAGTGTGAAATGTGTGAGGTTTCATATTGTAGTTTCCTTCAATTTTTGGATGTCCTTGGATATTTGGCCTCGGTCATCACGTCTTGCAGTCTATGCAATGACCAACAGGAGGCGTAGGACCACCAGCCCATCTGGTCCACTCAGTTGCCGCTGGCATGTAGCATTTGCAACTAAACTTTACTTTATTGTGAAGTAAAACAAATTAACAACCGTGTTATGTTTTTCTAGCTGTGTTATTGGTGAAACCGTGATCATCACAATCAGTAGCATGTATTTGAATTGGACAATAACGATAATACGAGATTGCGTTTGATTGGCATGTGGGAGTCTGCGCACTGGGTCGCTTGGAGCCAGCAGCTCAGAGGAGTCTCCCCGTTACGACGGCGGAATAGAGATAACGGGTCGCACACGGACAAATCGCCGACCAGCACAGATGATACAGCGTTTTGTTTTGGTTTTATGAATACCATTGGACGCGAGCCTCGGTGTGCTAAAACGGCGTCGTCTCTTGCTCGTGTTCTGCCAATGGAAGCGCAGTAGCTAGCTAACTTGATGATGATGTTGCATCGGTGGAATTACCCCGGTGCTGCCATTGATTGAGATGGACCCGACGACGCTACGGCGGAGTCGCTTGCTAGCCAGCTAGCGAGCCGAGGTGTAATTGGATCACAGCTACGACGAACAGCGCGGTGTACATGGCCGGAGTTAGTCCCGAACACCATACGTTTAGTTATAAACCGTTATGAGGCTGTACGGATTTGAACGAGACGTAAAATGTTAACTAGCAGCATTGCTAACTTTACCTGCTAGGTTAGCTACACGTGACCCCCATCATTATATCCATCCTTGCTGTCCTTGGGTGATTCAGTGACATTCGTCGGGTAAGTACCAGTGGGTGTCTTTTATATTTTTCAATTAAATCGAACTGATCTTACTGTGGCGATTTTGGGTTGTATCGGCTCGACCGTGGCTTGTTTGTGTCAGTACTGTACACGCACCGGCGTCCAGCCCTTCTGCGGTGTGCGCGAGATGTAATGTTGTGGCTGATACGGCTGCTTTCAACACGTATTTGACATTCCTCATAAATTACATGTCTTACGCATCTGTTCCCGTTATGCTAGCTCAGCCCAAATGGACGCTGCACGCCTACTACTGGCTTCTTCTGTACGTGTCCTCCTCGACTAGTCCTTTTATGGTCCCCCCCCCATTCCGTGTTAACCGGTCGTTTATTGGCTAACAAGCTGCTGCCCGCGAATAACAAAGCGACGCGCGTAACAGTATACGTGCGCTTCAGTGTGATGTAGATACTTTTAAATCCTCTATTGCACATTTTGGGTATGGTGTACCCATAAATAGCTCGGCCACCAACAGCCTGGCCCCAGATACACTGTGCTGTATGTGTATATGTGTATAAACATGTTATGATTCAACCCAAGTGAATAACCATTTGATGTCGGTTGCGAGTACAGGCGTAGTGTTCCGCTTCTTCGTGGTTGGGTGTCACGGGAAAGTACAAACATGATGCCAACTACCGCTGTTGTCTCTTCACAGGCAGCGTGCATCAGGATGGCGGAGCTCATGGACGGCGCCCGCAAACTGGGCTTGGTTCTGCTGACTTGTTCAGTTCGGTTTGTTTTTATGTTCATCAACAACTTTGTAGCCATCCCATCCTACTGTTTCTACCTTATACTTCTTCAGCCACTGAGAATATGGGACACTCCTGCATTTTGGCACATTGAAGGAATTATGTTCAAGTGGATGCTGACCTTGGTGTCTTCGTGGGGCTGGGCCGCAGGGTATACAGGTAAGAGGATTCCACAGCCATGAACGCTTTGCATGCACACCTCTTTTCCCAACTATTGGCAGAGGGTTGGAAGCTTTACAGTGACTGTAAACTGGTTTTGTGTTATGGTCATTTTCCCTGTCTGGCTGTTCTCCCACATGTGTGATGTTTATACAGAGTCCATGTTATATCTAGAGAGAAGGTGTTGTGTTTAGTGTGGCGCATGATCTTTGAGATTAATTTGTTCTATTTTGAATGATTTATCCGATTCATTAACAGGAGGAGGCTATGTATGCCTTTCTTGCTCATTCACTTATTAATTACTGATGCAGCAATCTTGTGAATAATTGCATAATAACACAGACATAACAACAGATATTGTCCAACAGCCGTTTGCACCTCGCAGCCGTTTGTTGGTTCCTTGTAAACCAACTGGCCTAATGTTTCTAAGGGATTCAGCACCGTCAGTGGTGTTGGGTTGCACCAGGCCACAAGCTAAATGTTTACAAATTACTAAGTGCTGAACATGGCCTGCTAATAAATAATGCAAAGCATTCTGCCTATGGAACACCTGGTTGGATGATGAGCAACGGCGTGTTTACAGACATGCGGTTGAGCAGTGACTCGGCGCATGGCCTGGCTGTGATTACATGGGACCCAACAGGCCGTCTTATCATTATGGATTAGAAATCCATTAATGAATCCTAATTGTGAAATTGTGCATTTGCAGAGAAGTCGATAGGTAATGCAGGTGGACTTTTGACATGACGTATTCATATATTTATTCTTTAATTCAGAAATAAAGGCGCACGATCACATAATGCGCACCCCTGTGTACCGCTTGATGTGGCAGCTGTTGTGTTGTGCCGCGGCAACTACAAGTGTTCAGACATGCAACCTTCACACTCACATTCACCAGTGGGCCAAAATGCAGCCGTGCCACTCATGTAGCACGCACGCCCAGGGACACTGATTAGTCTTGCCCCTTTTGGTTTGGTGACCCCTCTGTGACCTTTCTCTCACCAGGGTGTGTATGAATGACAAAAAAATGTGAATATAAGCAGTCAAGCTGAAGTCCTACTGCAATGCCATGCCATTTTTCAGGCAGTACAGACCTTGTAATGCTGTCCCACACTCACAATCAAACAGTGTTGTAGATGCAGCGATGTCCATACTCGGATCTACATCACAAATAGGCCAGACGTCTGCAATTTGCATGTCAGATTCTCATTAAGCATCAGAGACGGGAGAGGCATTCAGTTAGTTTGCAAGCATTACAGTAGAGCATTATGGATGAGTGGTATCATCATTTGATAACCAAATAACCGGCCTAGTGACACACAGGCCCCTTATTGTCCTATTGTTTCTATTTATTGTACTTCCACAAATTATGTTGCAAAGCAGAAGGGAACAAATGCCAGCTTGTCCCTTCTCGTGAAGGCTTAGTATGCTTGTGAAAGGGGAGGGAAATGTGTTGGGTTGCGGTGATAGCACCAATGTTCTTCTCAAGGGGAATCTAGACCTGAAACATCGTCTTGCATGGACCATGCCCTCCAAAGTCATAATCAGATGCTATTCTGAGGCCCTTGATCACTGCTATGATATCAGACAAGGTGTGGTGTGCAGTGAATCTCCACTTTTATCTTGATATTCTACAGCTTTACTATTAGTGAGGTGACAGGGCACACCACGTGGAGCAGAACTTTAACAGGAGTTCTGCCACGTTCCCCTGTCAGGCACTTAGGGCAATCAATCATATCTCTTACAGAGAATGACTTTTAAGACGTGTGTTGAAGCTGAACTAAATGTGAGGTCTCTACGCTTGGTCAAGATGTTTCATAAATCCTTCAAAATGATTACAAAATATGTCGATTTTTTTTTTTTTGTAGTCTGTCAACAGTGTTGTCACAATGTTGTAATAACTAGATGAAAAGCAATCAATGGACTAAAAAGAGTGACACAATTTCACGTCACAGAGGGCTGGCTTGGCAGGCATAGTGTAGAAAACCCAAAAAAGCTGGCATTTTGTAGGAACTAAGTCTCCATTTACGAGCTGGCTATAGTAATTCCAACAGCACTGGTTGCATAATATTTTCTATTTGTTCTAGACCCCTTCCCTCCGCTGTAAGGATGAGATCCAGCAGCAGTCTTTCTACTAGTATTATATATTAGTAGTAGTATTCCCTTACTGGAGGAGCAGCGGTAACACCTTGACAAACTTTGTTGTGCTCAACACGGGAAGGGGGAATCATTGTAGAAAAAATATATCTTTTTTTATACTACCACCATAACTGCTTTCCCCTCCTATATTATTAGGAAAAATGCCTTCCCTGTGTACTGTGGTTAGTCTGCATGGTATCTGTAAAATCTTTCTTTGTACTCAAAACTATGCATGGTGTTTAGAGGTATATTGAGGCCGAAAACAAGATGTTTGCTGTACCGCTGTAGCACGCACCTCCCCGGGGAAGATTACTGACTGAAGCCTAAAAAGTAGAGAGGGAGGGTGGTGAAGACAAAACGAAAAGGACACAGGCAAGGTCAGCGCTTCACCGTTTAGCTGACCTTCCCTGACTGGATTAGACTCTGCTGCTGCTGGCCGTCCTGCTGGCGGGATAACTGTGTCATCTCCCAGAGACAATCTCCCTAATGTATCCTCTCTGTCAGCTGGTCTCTTTCCCTGCCGTATCTCCCCTGTTCCATGCTATGGACTTCGGCGTGCATGACGGTGGTGCTCCTCGTACAAATGTCATTGTCTTCATTACAACCCACACACATACACACACACAGCGATACATGTGCATCACTAAAGACGTCTCCTGTTGAGGTGTGTTCTAGAACAGCGGTCCCCAACCTTTTTATCACCGCGGACCGGTTTAATGTTGACAACGTCGTTGCGGACCGGCCGACGGGGGGGGGGGGGGGGGGGGAGCGACACCCGGAGCGTGTTCCTTATGTCTATGTCTATTCCGCGATTTAGTTTTCATTGCAGAAAACCCCTCTTCGCAAAGTGGAGCATGCGAGTCATCGGCCGCAATTAAGCCATATTTTAGGCTCGTCGTATTTCCTATTTTTTATTCGCGGCCCGATAGCAAATGCTTTGCGGCCCGGTGCCGGTCCGTGGCCCGGTGGTTGGGAACCGCTGACTGTAATAACTCACGGCACGCGAAAAACAAAATATTTTTTAATCAATCTTTCTCTGCGGCCCGGTACCAAATGACCCGCGGACCGGTACCG
>OMNO01021133.1:9008-25505 GCA_900303215.1 Trachyrincus scabrus | reverse complement strand
GTAAAAATAAAATAAAAAGACATGTAGGCTAAACAACACAAATGTCAGATGATACAGCAGGAGCATACAAGTTGATGATCCTTACATCAGTCAAGTGGATACCAGTGAACAAGAGAGAATAACATTCTTTAACAAGGACAGGGGTTTAGGTTGGTAGAGAAAAAGTATACAGTTTGCAGGACTTAACTAGCTTAGTTATTTAATGATGTGAAATGTGTATGCCTACATCTGAAAACGTTCAATGACTTGCTTAAGATATTGAGCCCATTGGCAATATAACAAAAGGATGTGAGAGGAAAAATGTTGTTTCATTCAATTGTTTAAGTGTTTCCGATTTTGTCTGATTTAAAAATATATATAAATCCGGAAAATAAACATTTCACATGCATCATATGAAACTACGCCATTTCATGTAAGCCTTAACACATTGGAAATAGCCCCTGTACAAAACATAGGCCTCTTTATTTCTAAAAAATAAAGAGGACACAAAATTGGCTAGGCGGGCCTAATGGTTGTAGCTTATTATTCGGTACCAAATTCGTTTTTTTTTAATTCATTTTTTTTATTTCTTTTAAATGTATATTAAGGAAGTTGTTACCCACTATTGGTTAGGCTTTCGTTTCATTTGGGTCATTAAGTCTCGTATGATTTTTCGGCCCTCAACGTCCCTAATGAGTGTGCTGACATCTAGTGGTGAACGTAACACACTGCAGCGTGTACATTTGTAAAACAAAAACAAGGGTGGGGGTGAAAAGGTTGTCGTGTGTGTATGGGGATGCTTTCCATCTGCTGGATGAACATAATATAGTCTTACCCATGAATTTCCTATGGCGGTCATTTTAGAGCTGGAACACTACAGGTGTGACAAAGTTGACACTCAAAATTCAATGAAAGTGTTGATGAGCAATTTTATATGTTCAAATGCCTAGTGTGGAGGAAAACATAAGGTCTTGTGGCAATCAGATGAAAAACACAATATTTATGATTTAGGAAAAGTTGTACATCGGTCAGATTTGTGTTTGACCCAAACACCAATTGCATTGGTGCAATGTAGGGGTAGTTAGTAATGTAGGTGCAATGTAGTAAGTATTACTTCCATTTTATAGGCCTACATAACAAGATGATTGCGCTTGATTTACCAAGCATGTGATGATTAAAACACATTTTCAAAAAGTAATTCGTTTTTTTTAAATTAATGAATATAATAAATACAAAATGAAAGCAATGTTTAGAGAGGTTACAGTGTTGTTAAATGTGCAGTGTTGGCTTTGGTACGATAGTGCAGGTTATGGCAAAAGCACATTCAATTACCAGAAACGTGAATATTACATATCAAATGTAATAGCTTATATTACATTTTGCATACTCCCTCCGTTGGTCCCCCTCACCTGTCACACCATTTTTGCACCCCTGGAAATCAGGCAGACGAATTATCATTAAAACAAAGCTAGATTTGTTATAGTAACAGTTGACCTTGCCACATGCCATCTAAGTGGCTTTTCTGGGCTTCTCTGACACCAAGACACAGGCAGCTGGTGAGAAACCGTTTTATTGTAAAGTTGAGAATAGTTTTGCAGGCAGAGCAGGTGGTACGTGCTGACATGCTAGCGCTCCTCCTGAGTGTGTGTGCTGGTGAGGGTTTAACCTGTGGGCCTTGATTGGCCAATGCCCCACAGGTGTGCAGCCTCACCCAGCCCTAGAGTCTAGTCAGCCAGACTCTGACCAGGAGAGGCTGCTTAAACCAGCCACCAACCACACACACTCCACAGCTATTATGTCATGGTAACAGAAAGGGCAGGTTTAAAATGCATGGCTTTACCAATCGTGGTAGAAATGTAAATGTACAGTACATGTCAGTTCTGCACAATACAGTAGTAGTATACTACTGCATTATGGCAGTGGTAGAATTATTTGCTGTGCAAATATTGTACTTTCTACTGCTTCTGCTTAGTTACTGCTCATGGGTTTGCTTAAGAACATCTATTCTATAAATCCTATTTCATATTACTGGAAAGAACGTAAACATTTAAACTTTCAGTGACACAATAATTGGTGTTTAATTCATATTAACTTTTTATATATACATTCTTTTTTTTCTTTTTTTTACAAACAATGCATTATTTTAACAAACCAAAGACTTTTTCAAAAGCCTGTTTGTCTACTATGCGGCCGTAACTCAATGAGAAATACATCGTATCTGCGTTACTATATCTTTTCAGCTTCAATATGGTCTCAGTCAAAGAGTCCCCGGTGTCTCCGATAGTCATGACGTCTGACACCGGGAGGTAGATGTCATGACGCCTGCCCCAGAATGTGAGGTGGGAGACTTTGAGTGTGGTCTGTGAAGAGTCCAGGTACATCATGCCCACTACTTTCCTGAGGAAGTGACTGGCCGTGTACAACATGACACCAGCCAACATGGCTATGCCCGTTGAGTAGCTAACCAAGAAGTAGGACAGCTTTCCGGTGAAATAAAAGTAGTAGACAGGGGGCAGGATGGCTATGGTGATCGCCGTTTGGAGCAGTTTAAGCTTGGATATAGCTCCGAGCAGCTTGATGTGCGGTAGGTGGTAGACCCTGCTGTACTTCTCTGTTGACAGGTCAGAGCAGCGTGCCAGGTGAGTGACTTGGTGTAGATGGGGCCCTTGAAGGCCATGTTGAATGGGGGTCAGCCCTGGCTGCCTGGTCGAGTATAATAGTTGTGGACCACCAAGTAGGCCAATGGGACGTCTGGGATTAGATAGTAAGCATGTTCCCCTGTTACAGCAGCGCAGTTTGGAGGATAACCTTGAGGTGAATATTGCCCTTAGCTTTAAAGGATAGAGAAAGGGGGCGGGGGGGATAACAGTTAGAATTTGTTTCAACAAACAAAATAACCAATACACATTACCAAGACGTTGCTAATTGCACGTAATGTCGCTACTTTCAAAGTATTTACATCGAAATTATGATAGATTAATTTCAACGGAAAAAGAACTTACCATATTGAGAGACACGCTCGTACTAGAAGAACGACATCAGCGTCACACTCACCGGAAACAGCCGACCCTGACCCGGATGTTCCCACACTCACCGGAAACAGCCGACCCTGACCCGGATGTTCCAGGAAGAGTCAACCTACGCCCATACGTGCTTGTTGCTTATGCACCTGTAACTTCACTCTAATCTTTTGTCACAACGTGTTTGATATTTACAGCTATTTTACAGCTTTGTTTGTCATATAATTTCACAAATGTATACTAGGCACTAAAGCATATGTGGTTGCACACGTTTGCGCGTGCGTAGTGCGGATATGAAGCCAATCACGGGAGTAAAGGGACGGCGTTTTCGCACCATGACAACGCAGCGTCCACATCGTAGTCCTATATGAGGGGTTTAGCTTATCCTGCTATTGTGAAGGTATTTATCGAAGCGTTATTATGATACAGTGCAACGCCCAACCCGGCCATTGAATTGTGATATTATCGAATGATGTGTGTATTGTAGTATGGAAACATGAAACCAGCCTTTAGTTGAGTTAGCTAGCTAACGCTGGGACAGGGACACAGGGGAACATTGCATTTATATCTTCATTTGTTTTTGTCGCAGTGCAACAATGCTACACTTAGGAGATGAAGTTGCCCTATATTCGGTTGTGTTCGTCCTGGTCCTGCTGGGGACAAGGAGTCCAATGTGGTCCTGCGTTCTCGCCATCTCCGTGTACTTGTTCTTGGCGATGTTCAAGTTCCCCCAAGTCCCAGACAGCCGCGCACGCCAAGTGCTGAGTCCTGGGAAGGGTGTGACTGGGTTTGGCAGGGTGTCATCAATTGCACACAGGGGTGGCGGGCACGATGCACCGGAGAACACCATCGCGGCAATCCGAGAGGTGAGACCACATAGGAAGTAAAACAAACCTGTGAGATAAACAGTGGAAACTATTTACAACCTTTTTGACCCGTTTACGCTCCTATTTATAAGGTCCTGGTCTTTGCCCATTCACTCTCTTCATTCTCAATGTACTAAAAAAGCATACTTCACAAATTGGCAGTTGCAAAGTTAGTGTGTGTGTAGGTTTTATGGGCTATGCAGTTTGGTGCTCCAATATTCACTAGTCCTAAATATTATTTTGTATACTTTCCCTAGGCTAGTAAGAATGGTGCAGAAGGTGTGGAGCTAGACCTTGAGTTCACATCTGACGGGGTCCCAATACTGATGCATGATGAAACCGTGGACCGCACCACCAACGGATCTGGACCACTCAGCCAAATTAGCTTTTCTGAGTTGTCAAAATTTGACGCAGCGGCAAAACATCATCTCAGGTCAGAAGACAATTTGACAATATGACAACTTTCTAGCCCTTTTTAGCTTGGTTTTGTTTTTTATGTTTCTTTTCTGCGCTCTTTTTACAAATCTCAATCTTACCTACAGCAGCTTTAAGCTAGACAACTCCCGTTTTGGCTACTTTGCTAAAAGTACGAAGCAGAAACACACGATCACACAACAAGCAAAATCTCAGTGTGTGGAGCCCTTAAGTCAAATAGCACTTGATCTGTATTCCTTACTGTTCCATGATTTGAGCTAGGCAAAGCTAAGATCTAATGTAGGCACGTTCACATCATGATTGGGTCAAATATGTGTCATACAAAAATGGTTAAAAACGGAAAGTCCAGTGAGTGACTCATATACTGTCATTAACTTTCAGGGAGAAATTTGCAGGAGAGAGGATCCCAACTCTTGAAGAAGCAGTGGAAGAGTGCATCAAACTCCAGCTCTCCATCTACTTTGATGTCAAAGGTCATCCAGATGAGGTACACACACACAAACTGATTTTTCACAGAACATAAAAGATCTGTATTCTTGTATTAGGTTTTACAATGACACCAATGTGAAAAGGGTCTATCTCTACCCACTAAATTTGGTGTCATAGTTAGGGTTTCAATTACCATTTTTTTAATTTTAAAAACCAGTAAAGGAAAAGATTTAGAGGAAATAAATAAAAAATCCCCCTGCCCTAAGCCCCTCCCACCAAACATGTCCAATTGTGCACACGCAGATCAGCGTAGTTGGGCAGAGAAAGGCAACCAGGAACTTGACTTTGTAGAGAATTTTCCTGATTGGTAGCTACAACTGCTTGCCCTGATTGGATGTTTTTTGCCTGGCAGGTTGAAATTGTTTTGACAGCTTACTACACAGTTATAAAGCACTCGTAGAATCTAGTTTTTTTGGATTTATAGGTAGCAATAAAAATATTGCCTAGCACTGCTCCTTTAAGGGGGTTGTTGTTTCAGCCCAAGATGAGGCAAGGTGTTTTTATTTGTATTTTCTCCTTAAGTTACACAGCTGTTGGCCCTTGAGGAACACACACACATAGCAACACACTCCAAACTACTCGGACCTGACCTACAATCGCCTCATGTTGTCTTTATTTCTCCCACCCAGGCAGCGGCGGCTCTCAGAGACCTGTACAGAAAACACCCGGTTCTCTACAACACCAGCATCGTCTGCTCCTTTGAACCAAAAGTCATCTACAGGGTAAGAAGTGCACTAGACCTGCACTATTGTCACTTGCAATTGGACTGTACTGTACTTTACAGTTGGCAACACTGTACTTGCACAATCAGATGCCATGATGTGGCACAAAGATGGAACACATTGCCCTCGGAGAGGAATGGTGTTTTGGGAAGACTCGTGCTAGGGCGGATGGTTGGAATGAGTGGCTGGTGCATTGTGTATGTGTAGATCTTGTAGAACATTCTTTGAACTTATAGCCTATATATAACTCTATAGCCAAAAGTGTATGCTATCTATAGCTAAAAGTTGACGTGCAGAATATTGAACAACGCCTCATGTATTTACATCAACCAACCCCTGCTCCAGATGAGGCAGACTGACCCGGAAGTGGTCACAGCACTGACCCACAGGCCGTGGAGCCTGAGTCGCTATGGAGACGGTGCGCCGCGCTTCACGTCCCCTTGGAAACAACAGTGGATGACCCTGGTAGACGTGCTGCTGGACTGGGCGCACCACCACTTCCTGTGGAAGCTGTGCGGCGTCTCTGCGTTCCTGGTGCAGAAGAACTTTGTCTCACCGTGAGTCCCATCTATGACCTAAAACGATTAAGTTCAATAAGGAAGAGATCAAGGTTTCGTTCACTTTCTGCTGCTCTGCTCCACTCAGACATTGGTGTCTCCCCTCTACCCCACAGAGACTACGTCCAGTACTGGGCCCAGAGGGGCGTGCAGGTGGTGGCCTGGACGGTCAACAAGGCGGTGGAGAAACAGTATTACCAGGAGCTCCTCCAGGTCAACTACATCACCGATAGCCTCGTGGAAGACTGCGAACCTCATTACTAAAGGCCAAGTTATACTTCTGCGTCCAATGGTCGCCGTTGGTGCGCTGTGGGTCTCTGCGCCGGTGCTAGCATTTATGGTTCTGCGTCTGTGATTCTGCACCTAATGCGGAAAACATTGCAGGAAAGACGAAGACGAACCCGTCGCCCCCCGACGTAAGCGGCGGCCTCTTTTGGATGCATAAGTGATGTAGAGACCCACGGCGTATCTACAACGGCTATTCAACGCCTTGGCCTTAATGTCAATCACACACAAGCATGCATTTGATTTGAAATATATTTTTGACATGGTATAAGGGTTTTTAATGAAGGCCTATCCATTGATTTTAACATGGTAATTCCCTCTGAGAGATGCTAGCTAGTTAACCATTGCAGAACAATGTTTAAAACGTATCTATTCAAATGTCTCTATCAATATTTTCTTATTATTTATTGTGTGTAAACCAGGCATCAAAACCTCTGTATCAGATGTACTGTATTCACTAACTCAGGATTGCAGTGATTACTGTTCTGTAAATCTTTTTTATTATCCATCCTAACTATGTGTTTTTTGTTTCAATGTTTGTTACACTGCAATAATAGACTACCTGAATAGAGGCCTGTTGCAAATGTTTAGAAAGCTGTTGTAAAATGGGCCTGGGTGAAAGGAAGAAATTAAACGGAATGACTGAAATATTTTGATTTCCTTATCCTTATTATAGAGTAAGTGAATTCAAAAAGGTCGACAGTTCGGAACAGCAGCACCTATGTTGACGGTACAGGTTACTGGAGTGACAGTCAGACTCCCAGCACCAGCAAAGCTAATGCGAATGATTTCACCCACGGCTCTGTCCCCACAACAACCTCCTGTGCAGTAGAGTAGACAACGGAGGTGATGTAATAAAACAGCCGCCTGTTTGATCGTTAACCAAGTTCTCCAAGTTGACCCAAATAGAACGCCCTGGTTAAGCATGTCTGAGCCGCTTCTCGTCCCGACTGATCTTCACATACCGAACAGTTCGCCTGCGGTGTGTCATGACGCTCACGTGATTCAAAGCATGGTTCGCGTTTGGCAGTAATGAGATAACTTTCATTTTTTTTAGTTATAGGCTATTTGGGTTATTGCAGCGCCACAATCGCACACTTGTATAACAGGCTGTTGACGTATATCTGATATAAATATATATATCATTAACACCGTCAATATTTTATTTCGTGTACTTATTTTATCAAATATACCTTTGATTTCTGGGTGAAAGGTTAAAGGTAGTATTCTGAACACCTCTGAAGGGCGCCCCTCCTACTCTAAATCTCGATTGGGGGCGTGTTGTGACGTCACGCGGAGGTGCCCGGCATTATCTGTCCCAGTTCTGATCAAATCGAATCTTACGGTTCCTTTAACGCACAAAGATCGGCAGCTGTCAACACTAATACTACCGCGCGGACACACGTTCTGGTTAAGAAGAGGACAGCACGGTATTTTTTTTTTCCAAAGACGATGAGCATGTGGAGCTGGTTTCTCCTTGGATGACCTATAGGCAAGTCCTTGCAGAAGCATACGGCGCTTGGAGGAAACATCTGCTGAGGAGCGACAAGCAAGGCACAGTCGGGCACAGGTGCAAGTTCTGCCATTCAAACGCAAGGCAGAGTTGACTTTACGAAACACACTGCAAACAAATTGCGCCGTTAACTGCGCAGACAACAGGGACAGTACAACGCCATTCACGGCCCGGCGGTTACATTTGCAGCCGCTGCAGTGCATCAAAATCGAGCAAAACTCAACACCATTCGTAATCTCATTGGGGGCGCCTCATGATGTACACTATTACCAAAGGTCCCAGTAAACTTGTTACACAACGGAGGACAGGTGAGCAACAGTCCAATAAGAAGCCGGGTTTTACTTAACTTGCTGGTACGGGAGGGGGTGTATGTGAAGAAATGTGTGTGCGAAGGAAAAAAAAAGTATGTGAGACAATTTCCAATGTTTCTTTTAGGTCCTACACAACAGATCGAGAGTAAACTCAACGACTCGAAGATTAAATCGACGTCGTGGTTAACGTCAACGTAAGTAAGAAAACGCCGCCTCGGAGCTTGATCGTGTAGACTTAATAGTTATGGAAGAAGCTGCCAGTAAATATGTCCAGCACGTGCGCTGTTCGTAGTCACGTAACACTGTCATTCTGTCACG
Organism: Trachyrincus scabrus; assembly: GCA_900303215.1. Taxonomy (NCBI): domain Eukaryota; kingdom Metazoa; phylum Chordata; class Actinopteri; order Gadiformes; family Macrouridae; genus Trachyrincus; species Trachyrincus scabrus. The sequence goes on along the minus strand of OMNO01021133.1, from coordinate 17,010 downwards.
AGACACTGCAAACAAGCGTCGTCACCGTAGTTGTGCGTGCAGTGTACATGCAGTGCTCCAGCAAGATCTCGCTGTCCGTACCCGGCCATAACTGTGACCTTGCGAGGGTTTGTTTACAGTCCATGTGGTCGCTGGGCGGAACTGTGTCATAGGCTCTGGGGCGGTCTCAACACCCCGAGCTAAAGAGCCAAATTAAACATTAGTAGACTATAACTAGCTCCACGTAGGATCTACACTATAGCGCCCGGCAGTTAACTAAACTGGCGGTCGGGCCTTTGGGGGAGATAACCTAATATTGGGTTTTCGTTGAGAGTGCCTCCTTATTGGGAAAACAATTCATGAAACTGACTTGCCTATATTAACCTCTAATGCCAGCTTAGTACAAACGTGCACGTCCCTTGCAAATATCTGCTGGGCTGAGCAAAATGTGTTGTGGAAGATAATCCAGAATGCCATCTATGCTGTAGCCAATCAATACACATTGTTGGTTTGTTTTTGTATCCTCCAGCTCTCCCCCCCCTAAGATAGTATTCAATAAATTGAATGGGAAGCGATACCACACGGCAGCGACACCGAAGGCAGTCAGTTCTTCTGAAGGCTTCACACCTGCACACGAAGAAAATGTTAAATTTGTCTACGAAGGTAATATATATTTTCTCATGCTATCTTTTACGTTCATACATGGAGTCGATTTTTTTTGTCGTGATCCATGTGTGAATTAAAAGTTTGTGTGTGTGTGTTTGTTTACAGCATGGCAGGAGGTGGAGCAGAAGATGGGAGACGGTGAGCAGGAAGGCAGGAAACCAATCAGTGCGCCTGTCCAGTACTCTGAGAAGACCACCGGTCCTGTGATGAAGAGTAAGAAGTCCTTTATATGTCTCAAACTCTACAGATTGATCACATCCATTTCATTAGTCTTGTGATGACACTGTTCTGACACCTGTCTCCATCTTTATTGTGACAAGACGCTGGCAAACATCTGCTTCTTTCACTAGAATTTCATTTCATGTGGTTGTCCAGGAGTTTATTCAAAGAGTGTAAGCCATACCACAAATTATGAAGCATTTGTTTTGGAGAGATAAAAATCCTGGGTTGATTGAGCCGTGGATGCATTTTCTAAAATAGGTTTACTCATAATTTGAAACTATTTATCGCTACAAGTGAAACAATGAATTTGAACAAGTGTTGGCTTCAGTGAATTGTGTGCTGCATATTTTAACCAGCTTTAATGTTTAATGGATAAAGCTGGTGGTTGCTGATTAAAGCGCTTCTTTCCATGACTTACTGAAACCTACCTGCTCGTGTTTACTCTGGTATTTACATGGACTTGTACTACTTACCATTCGTCTTCCTGGGGAATGCGTGTGTCAAGCGTGCTCTTCTTCAGTTGTATATTATTGCTTTGTTAGCCCCTGCAGATGTCTTAACCCCTTTGTGTTGTCTGTCTTTGTTCTGTTGCAGACTTTGTGCCCATCGACCTGGAGGAGTGGTGGGCACAGCGTTTTTTGGCCAACATTGCCAGCCTGTCATGACCGCTGGCGGGCTGAGAACCTCGGACGGAGCACCAGGAGGCAGTGCTTGGGGAGGGAGGGATCGGGCCGCATCAACGCATACGTTCTGTTCCAGACGAGACTAAGAACGCAGGAGTACCTGAGGAGAAGTTGGGACAAGAGCTTAAAGGGCACAGCTCAGGACACTAGAATTTATGCCTTTTTTTTTTGCTACAGTAGAGGATTCTGGATTTGCAAAACAATGACACGTGATCTTCTTGCTCTCGTAGCTACGTAATGGCCAAGTTACGTACTGTAGCGACGTTGAACTGCTGAGAAGGACCTCTGCCTCTCCACTACTTGAATGTCCTGTCAGATGGTCTGACAATTCCCTTCTTCTGCACCTCTGGCCGAGACCTCCCTCATGCTCCAAGTGTGCTCTGCTAGCGTTGGCTATAGCCGTTTGTTGGCTGATCTTTAGATATAAAAATCTATTGAAGAGAAAACAAGTAAAAACATCCTTTTTCAAGAATTTGTTTCCTGAAATTATTTCACATCTAGCAGGGGAATGAGGGCTTTACTTCGGGGCGGGGGGTACTTTCATACAGATGTTGAGTATTTTGTATGATTGATACTTGTGCAACTGTTATTAAAACCAGATCATATAATATGCAGCTACCAGGAAGACTAGGCTTGTACACTTGCCTCTTTGTTTATTTTCCACAATGGGCATTCATTATTTACACAACAAAATATTTAAAATTACACAGGTAGAAAACAAACAACTATTTATACATTCATTTCCAACGTATAAAACATGTCATTAGACTAAAATAACGGGAAATAGTGACAGTAAGTAACCTATTTCCATTTGCTCAGCTTATATTGACCATAAAATCAACTGAAATGCGTTCCAGCCTGCTTCATCCTTGTTGGGCTCATCCTGATGTATTTGTTCTTCTTTCACTCTGTGGCCAGAGCAGTTTTCTTCCTCCTCCCCCTTGCTCCTCTTTCCCCGGCTGCCCCCTTGGCCTTGCCCCTCCGGCGCCCTGCGGCGGCTTGGCCCGGCTTGGCCGTGGTCACGGTGATGCACTGGGAGTCCAGGTAGTCCAGCAGCTTGGCGGCGCCTAGGCGGATGCCGGCAGCCTTGAGCCGGGCCTGGAGCTGGGAGAGGACCAGGGGCTGGTACTGGAGCACCTGGTTGTACAGGTCCGTGTTGGACAAGATGAAGGCCCGCACGGCCTGGACGCGGTCGCGGTGGCGAGAGGCGGCCTGGGAGGCTGTGACGCCGCCCTCGCCGTCAGACTCGCTATCAGAGGAATGCAGCAGCTCTGGGTTGGACCTGAGGAGAGACCAGGACATGGGAGTCCACATTATTTGAATAAAACAAAACTTCCATAACAATTACAAAGAAGTATTGAAACATTTCTGAAACGATCAGAGTACTACTACAACTAGTAATATAGTACATGTTATCTTAGTAGAATCAGTAAAATCCTAATACCCACGTCCAGCCATACTGGCACACAGGCGGCCAGTCTTACCGTGCTGATTCTTCACTGGCAGCCGTCGAGGAGGTACTGGAGCCCTGGGAGGATGACAGTGGCTCTGCGTCCTCACGGCCCGGTTTGACAGGGGAGGTGCCTGTGGGCATTCTGGGCCGTTTGAAATGAGCCCCCTGGGCACAGGAGAGGGGCCTGGCACTGGAGGTGGTGGACAGAGGCCCGGTCTGTCCAGGGCCACTCAGTGGGGCGACCCCATCATCCTCGTCGTCGGAGTGGACTAGCTGGTGGGTGTACTGGTGGATCTCCCTCAACTTGAGGATCATCTGCCGCTTGGGTAACGGACGCACACCGAACCTGAGAGGATAAATATTTTAGGTGCTGTAACTTATGATTATTTTCATACATATTTTTTTCAGATGAATCGATTCATCATTTAGTCTAATGTTATAGCAAATGCCCATCACAAGTCTAAAAGAGTCCAAAGTTATCTCTTGCATACATCTGCTTGCTTCTGACGAGCAGCCAAGAAAAAACTAAATATTAATTTGAAAGTGATCCATGATCCACATATTAGAATTTCTGAAGCATTAAGTAGCAAATCTTTGGTATTTGTACTTGATGAAGGATATACAATTAATCTATCAAAATTTGAAATTACTAAGAGGAAAATCAGAGATAGAAAGAACAATGGAAGAAAGATAAAGTGAATGTAAATAAACCAGACCGATAACTAACAGACAGGCTACCAAAAATAAGAGTTCAACCAAGAGATCCATGCCCTTCATTCATACTGACTGGACTACACTGGACATCCCAAGCAAATAAAGTCTGCAATTATTATTTACTACTTCACTACCAAGCGGTAGTGAAAGGTGGTGATTGGATGTTCTCTTTACGGCCCTTTCATGTGCCACTATGTAGCTGGCGACGACACAAAGCTCACTGACCTGTTGAGTTTGTTCTTAAGCTCCGGTGTGTCCATGTCAGAGTAGCTGGGCATGGGGGTGATGGGCACCAAGGAGGTCCGCTTTCTGCTCCCTGAAGACACTAGAGAGGACGAGGCAAGGAGAGATGAATGGTAGTAGGCGCTATGCAACCGTCCGCCGTGAGGTCATACATCAAACCATGGTAACCGTCTCTCCTGGCTTCACTCAAACATCCGTTAACAATATCGTGTCAAAATCACTTAGTTGTGCCGATTCTGCCGAGAGCATTTTGTGCAAACGTGCCTGTCACGAATGTAAACAATAGCAATATAGCACTTTGGTCTTTGTGATAAGACACTTTGTATAGTACTGGTATGGCGATTCACTGTTATGTTGTCCACAAACTCTGTACCGACCCACGAAAGTGCTATGTTGCCACTGTTTAGATTTGTGGCGGGTGAGCTCACGCCAAATGCTCTTAGGCAGAATCGGTACAAAGAAGTCATTTTGACTAATTATATTGGTAACGGGTGTTTTAGTGGAGCCAGGAGAGGCGGTTACAGTGGTTTGATCACCCAGACCGGTATTGTCCTTTAAGGGTCCAACAGGCATATTGTAACGATGTCATGTGGCAAACACAAACGTGACAAACGTGTAAAACAGTGAACTAACCAACAGCACATATGGGAAACATTTCAACTGATCCTTTATGTGTGTATGTTTTGCAAATATCATGGAGGTGACGAACTGTATGTTGGTGAATTATGATGAGGGTGAATTACAATCATTTCAGTTTTGGTTAGGCTATGAATATAGAGCAAATCTATTCTATTCAAACCATGAATGCATCCATCCTATAACACCTACTACAGTATGTCACGTTACCTGCAGGTGTCTCCATTCAAGGGAGGAAGCAATACTAAAACACGTATTTATACTATAATACTATCCAGCTCGTGCGTGACGAAGGTTTACCTGGGGTTTGGAATCGGGCCACAGGGTTCACCCTCTGCAAGAGAGGGAGAGCCTCGTCCTGTCCTTCCTCCTCTTCCTCCTCCCAGCTGTCCCATAGCTGGGGGTCAAGGAGGCTGCCGTTGACCTCTGGGCCTCTGGGAGGGGTGTCGGGGTCAGCCAAAGGGTGGGTGGTGGGGAGAGTGCCTGCGGAGGGGTTTTGCTCTCTGTACGGGTAGTGACTTGGAGTGAGCGGGGGGTGTAGGGAGTGAGAGGACTGAGGGCTGTGCTGGTGTGAGCCGACTCCTCCGCTGTCCTCCAGCCTCAGGCTGAAGCACGGCGCCTGGCCGCCGTCCCCTTCGCCACCACCTGCATCCAGGCCCCACGAGTCATTGAAGGCCATGGGGGGCTCGTTCATGAAGCTCTGGCAGAAACTGCGATCAGAAGCCTGTTCACGCTCTCCCGCCGACTCCACCCCCCTTTCCTGTCCTTCTACCGCTACTACTACTACTACACTCTCCCTTTCCTCACCCCTCACGTTCTCGTTTGCATCTCTGATCTTCTCAGAGGCCACAGTGCTCAGGTCTACAGTGTTGCCATGGTGATGATCCGATCCAAGCGTGCGTCTGCAGCGACCGGGGCTACCGTCAGCGTCTCCGTTCGGACCCGGGCGATCTTTGCAAAGTGACAAGGGGGAGACGGAGTCTGACGGGTCAGACTGCGAGAGGTGCATGCGCCCAAGCTCCTCCTGCTCGGGGTCTCCGGGCAACAGGGAGGTTTCCAGGGGAACGGGGGGCTTGGGGGGATCCCTGTGCAAGGGTGTGCTGCTGTACGGCGGGGGATGGGCGTGGGTAGGTGTGCTCCCCTCTGAGGGGGAGCGAAGCAGGTGGGTGAAACCAGGAGGCCGAGGTTGTGTGTATTGGGCCGGCGGGGATATCGTCACAGGCGGGTATTGAGCGTCCAAGCTAAACTCTGGTCCTTTGCCCTCTGCCAGATGTGCAGAGGTCTGTGCTCTGCCTTTGGACCGGGAGGAAGAGGAAGTAGGGGGTGGGGATGAGGAGGTGCTGGCTCTGGGGAAGAGCCGTGTCCGGCGCATGCTGCTCTGGGTCTGGGTGCAGATGCTGCTGGTGCTGCGGGTGGCCTGGAGCGGTGTGGCCGGGACCAGCCAGGACACCTCCGGGGAAAAGCCCATCTGGTTCGGACTCTGGCCCAAGCCATCGCAAGCGGAGCCTTGCCCACCATCACAACCTCCCTCCTCCGTCCTCCTGGCAGTGGGAGATGTGCTGGGTCCAGGGTGTGGTGGTGGTTTGATCTGCGTGTACTGCTGGTGGCTCTGCGTCAAGACTGGGGAGAGAGGAGCGGAGGGGCCAGGGGAGGCAGCGGGGACTGGGTCTCCGTCCATCTCCTCGCTAGAGTCGGTCAGAACTATCAGCTCAGGCTCCTTGTATCTCCGTGGAGGGGCAGGGGAAGCGGGCTGACATATGCTACGAGGACCGTGGCTCTCTCGCTTTGGAGACATCCCCATGTCCGTGGCGGGAGGGCTGCCAGGGCGACCGTCCCTAGACGCGTCCGCGTCCACCGCTGCCTCATCACTGCCCGGGGACAGACCCGGGAGAGGCAGGCCGGGCGTGTTGGGGAGACGGGGGCTGGAGGAAAGGTCGATGATATCGCTCGGCGAAGACTGAAGACACGTTCTGTCCCAGCACGTCGCTCTCCTGTCCGTTCCAGGGGAGGCTCTGCTGGGGGAGCGTCGGTGTGGCAGAGTCGGAGTCACTTTATGGCCACAGGAGGTGGAGGGCTGGGGGCTAGAGGGTCGGGGGGAGGCAGGGAACTCCTCGCAGACGCCCCAGGAACCAGAGAAGAGGCGGCTGTAGCTGAGGCTGCTTGGAGCCTGGCACCCAGAGCTCCGCTCAGGAACATCTGCTTTGAAACCCACCGAGGTCTCTTCATGTGCTGGACTTTGCGCCTTGGTGAATACGTTGTTCTCTGCCGATGTGGGCTCTTCTGTCTCTTCATCGTCCTCCTCCTCATCCTCGCCATGAGTTCCATCCTCTTCCTCCTCCTCCTGTTCCGTGCTGTCCCTCTCCTCCGCCAGCTTCCTCTGCGTGGCGGCAAACTCATAGATCTCCTCCATCTCCTCATCATTCACACGCTCCTCTGGCGGCTCCCCGTCTCCAGACGCCAGATGGTGGTCTTGCTGGCCGCCATCGTCTTCTCGCCGATCCACTGCATCTTCCGATGTGCCGGGCGCAGCTTCTTCGCCCTCTTCAGCTTCCCCGTCCTCCTCCTCACTCCACATGGACCGTAGCAGCTGCATGAAGTCCTGGTCCCCACACACTGGTTCCTCCTGGTCCCCACGCTCTGGTTCCTGGCCTGCAGGGCGGCTGTTGTTGTTCCAGGGCTGCCCCGCGTCTGCTGTGTCTTCCTGGGGCCTTGTGTCCGTTTCCTCCTGGTAGAGCTGGCAGAGACGCTGAAGCTCCTCCAGGTCAAATCTACAAAAGCAGGTCACAGATGAAAACTGGGCCCCTGAGCCAGATTGCATGGTGTGAGGGGAGATGCATGCAGTTATGCTGGTAATATTAAATAGTGACATTTAGAAGATACTATCAGAGCTAGGGCTGTCAAAATTGGCCAAAAATTACGCTTGATTAAGAAACACACATTCGAACCATTCGAATATAGCACTTTCTTTTCACAATATTTTGCAGAAATATTGACCAAACAATGACTTTATAGACAGGAGTGCTGCTACCGACGGTTTTGCTTGGAAGCCGGGCCGTCTCCTGGGCAGGTATACACCGCTAGACACACAGGACTCATACCGTCTCCTGGGCAGGTATACACCACTAGACACACGGGACTCATACCGTCTCCTGGGCAGGTATACACCGCTAGACACATGGGACTCATACAGTCTCCTGGGCAACACCGCAAGACACACGGGACTCATACCGTCTCCTGGGCAGGTATACACCGCTAGACACACGGGACTCATACCGTCTCCTGGGCAGGTATACACCGCTAGACACACGGGACTCATACCGGTGATCGCGTCTTTAGTTCCCTGCATCAGATCGCGGTTATTTGGAGCATTTCTTTATATATCCAATATCTTTAACTATATATCCTG
>OMNO01021132.1:11939-25434 GCA_900303215.1 Trachyrincus scabrus | reverse complement strand
ATTACCACTAGTCCACCCTCAGCATCAATTAGGGACACCGCTGGGCTAGACCTAGACGTGATCAGCTAATGTTCATGTTGGATGAATAGCTGATTATACAACACTTCTATGTTCAGCCCCATCTGCCAGGTTCACCAGTAAGTCAGATCACATGGAGGTCGTGACCTGCAGCGCTCAAGCCATCGCTCAGCTCACCACCGAGGTGTCTGATTATGAGACAAAGGTGTGTGAACCCCAACTGCTTTCTGTTTTGCCATATCATATTATATTATATATCTTTGTTTTCCTTTGAACCTGAACGTTCTTGTTTATATCGTCTGTCTCTCCAGGTGGTGTGGATGAGAAATGGACGGGAGGTGAAAGTAGGGAAAAAGTATGAGTATGTGATTATAGAGCGCAAGAGGACCCTGCTGGTCCACAATGTTACAGAGGATGACGTGGGCGTCTACGAGTGTGTTTTAGAGGACGACAGAATGTCCCTGCAACTTGCCCTTAAAGGTACAACCGATGAAAAATCCCATTGAAGACATTACAACAAATATTTGTACTCTATGTCTCTATGGGTTTTCACCAGTGTCAGTGAGTTGAAATGTGCAGCCCAACTCTTTTAAAACCTACTAGATTATATTGTGACAAGTGGCTTCGGGCTGTCAACCTATAGCCTACAATTTACAGATGGCACGCTCTTGCGCCATGCGACGCAGTAAAACATGAGCTGCAGTGATGCTAGCAGCTGCTAGCAGTGGCTAGCAGGTGCTTCTGAACCATCACAAAGAGGAAAGCACGTTCTGTCATCATGTAATCAACAGCAATATGGATTCTGTCTCGTAAACACTACTTCTTCCCAGGCATAAACAAACATCTACGTGGCTTTAACTTTACAATGCACACTGGAACAATTTGAAAAGGGAGTGAAAGAGAACTCTGAAGAATTACCTCTGAAGAAACTTGAATTGCACCTGTCTCTTCTAGCTTGATGTGTGTTGAGCCTGCCCCACATATGCTTGTCCTACTAATAAAAGCTTTGATGCATAGAAAATAAATATGTACCCTAAGGGCATTTCCTTATTAAAATCATAACAATAAAATTGTATCTCTTTGTCTTCAAGATGAACCTGTGAGGTTCCTCAACAAGCCCAGAGGCACCGTGGGAATGGCACAGACCCTCACAGGGGACCTGGAGCTGAGCTGCGAGGTGTCTTCTGCCAGTGCCGTGGTGGTGTGGAAGAAAGACCAGGTGGAGATCACAGAAGACCAAAGGACCAGCATGGTCTCTAAAGGAACGCAGCGCAGACTGATCATCAAGAATGCCAAAAAAACTGATGAAGGACAGTATTCCTGTGAGACGGCTGTAGACAAAGTCACATTCCATGTCAAGATTAAAGGTAAAATACTTGTGTACTGATGCTGATGCTTCTGATTGGCTTAAAACGAAAACTCTTGAATTACTTTATTTAGTTAGAATTTGAGCACTGGTGCTGAACTTTACGTTAGAGCAGTGGTTCTCAAACTCACACACCTATACCCGTTCCCACCGTTCTTGGTAAAAGAACAAACAGGCATTACTCCCTTCAAATTAAATGAATGAACCCCAAGCTCAGCAAAATTATGAATTGAAAAAATAGCCTGTTGGAACATATTTACAGAACAGCAAATCCTTGGACAAATCATTTCCTCAATGTATCTCACATAAGCTACTTTTAATAGCTTATGTGAGACAGTCCTTGTTGCTGTCCGTTGCCTCGTCAACTCGTAGAGCAATGTGTTGATTCTTTATTTTTTTTGCAGTTTTTTGACAGTCCACGCACGGACAGTCCACGCACGGCATTTATAGTCGCCGTTTTGCCCTAACATTGTGGACAGACACACAGTTCGCTTCAAATCGCTGTATGAACCGTGCGTGATGGTCACGATTACATCATTTTTGGTTCATGCTGGCTCATGCAGTTCATGCATGCCGACTAAAGTTTGGCACTTCGGTGCACACGTGCGGGCCAGTGATTGATGTACAGCTCTTGTGTGCAACACACTTGTAATTGTTCGGTCCGCCTGTGCTTTGTTTTTATACAGTGTGCGATTGACCTTTCCCCCTCACTAAAATACATTCAATTATCCCTTCTATCCCATCTCCCTGCACCCCCCCCTGCAGTACCCCCGCTCCTCCCAAGGGAGCCGCGCCTCTCACTTTGAGAAACACTGCATTAGACCAAGAACTTTTATTATTATTATTTTTTTACAGAAACCCAAGCAGCCACTACAGTCTCTGCAGTCACTGGATCCACTGCGGTCACTGCATCCACTGCAGCCACTGTGTCCACTGCAGCCTTCTCCAACAAGGAGTCCATCCAGAGGGAGGTGAAGGCCACTCTCTCCCAGAAAGCCACCCTCAGCTGTGAGGTGTCTGATGTGAAGACGGAGGTGAAATGGTACAAGGATGGAAAGCTGCTGACCTCCAGTAAGACCGTCTACTTTGAGACGAAAGGCAGAACCCGTCTGCTGGTCATTGAAAGGGTGGAGAAGAAGGATGCTGGAGAATACATCTGTGAAGCTGCAGGGGAGAAGCTAGTCTTTAGGATCCATGTCTCAGGTAGAACTAATTAACCTTTGTGTGGTTTTAATTTGACGTGTTTCTGAATGTATTGAGACAGTCGCATTGTGCTTGCTTGTAGTTCCACTGTAATTTGTGGCTGTTGATTGTTCTTCTCAACACATCCATCTTCAGAGGCCCAGTCGGCCTTCTCCAACAAGGAGTCCATCCAGAGGGAGGTGAAGGCCACTCTCTCCCAGAAAGCCACCCTCAGCTGTGAGGTGTCTGATGTGAAGACAGAGGTGAAATGGTACAAGGATGGCAAGCTGCTGACCTCCAGCAAGACACTTCATATGGAGTCCAAGGCCAAGAGTCGCCAGCTGGTGATAGACAGTGTGGAGAAGAAGGATGCCGGAGAGTACATCTGTGAAGCTGGAACTGAGAAGCTGGTGTATAAGTTACAGGTGGCAGGTAAGCAAAAACACTCTTTTGTGCGTCTATGAAGCATAACCGTTTTGACAAAATAGAGTTCCAGGTCAAAAGTGAGCCACTTCTCGATTAAATTCTAATGTGAATCTAGTGAATAATCTAGTGAATAATCAAATGAATGTGCTGAGAATTCACACGCCTGCTGTGGCCCCAATGTATTACATCGAAATTAATTTCATTCACTCTCCATTCAGAGTCAGCGGTGAAGTTTGTGGTGCCCTTGAAGCCGGTCACGGTGGAGTTGGGCGGCACGCTGAGTCTGACGTGTGAGCTTAACCAAGCCGCTGGGGACGTTCTCTGGCGCCATGACCATAAGGAAATGAGACCTGGTGGCCGGTTTGTTGTCAGCACAGACGGCGCCAAGCGGGTCCTTGCGGTGACCGCCGTGACCAAGGAAGACGAGGGCGAATACAGCTGTGAATGTAAAAATGACAAGACCTCCGCTAAGGTCACCTCAAAGGGTAACTGATTCATTTCTTTCGCTTTAAACGTACACTATAATGCAAATGTATGCAGTTGAAGCAGAATGGCTCGTTTGATGACATCTTTTCTTTTTCCTTCAGAACCCAGACTAGTGAGGCTAACCGGCAAACTAAACAACGTCGTAGCGGTGGAGGGAAAAGATGCCATCTTTAAATGTGCCGTCACCCCAGCGGATGTCAACGTCATATGGTTCCGCAACAACATACCCATTACCGCTGGGCCAAAGTACAAGATTGAGCATGGCGGCACCAGCCACTCCCTCACCATCACTGCCGTCACCCAGAAAGATGCTGGAGAAATCAGCGTGGACGCAGAGGGCAAGGGCTGCAACGCCACTCTGCAAGTGCAACGTATGAACCGGCAAAAAAGGGCACAAACAGGAGTGAAATGTCAAATCAAAACTTGTTTTTGATTTTATCTTACCATTACAATTCTAGAGGTTCCTGTGACCATTAAGAAGAAGCTGGAGAACCTGACCGTGGAGGAGCAGAACGAGGTGAGGATGGAGGTAGAGCTCAGCAGGCCTTCGGCGGAGGTCAGGTGGATGAAGAACGCCGTGGTGCTGCAGCCTGCGGGCAACATGGAGCTCCTGGTGGATGGAGCCAAGCAGAGCCTGGTCTTTAAGAGTGTGACGTATGCCGACCGTGGCCTCTACTCCTGTGAAACCCTCGACGACAAGACCCAGGCCAAGCTCACTGTTGAGAGTAAGACTGATAGTTAATTGCGTGTCCTAACTGCCATCCATGACTAAGCACCAACACTGTACACACACAAGTGTTTCAATCTGTGACAGACTAGAGTCCTTTGAATTTACAATATATGTCACGGGACCAAGAGGACACCTTTTTGTTTACTAAGTCAACACCTTCTCTTTGTTTAGTGAGGAAGATTTTGATAGTGAAAGGTCTGGCAGACACCAGGGCTCAGGAGGTAGAGACGGTAACTCTGGAGGTAGAGCTCAACCAGGCTGACGTCGAGGGCACCTGGACCAGGAATGGCCTCAAGATCAAGACAGGGCCCAGCTGTCGCACCACAGCGTTGGGGAAGAAGCATGCCCTCACTCTCTCCCAACTCAAGATGGAGGATGCGGGAACAATCGCTTTCCAAGCAGAGGGGGTCCACACATCCGGCAAATTAATTGTCACAGGTTTGATTAGAATTCAGCACTGAGCAGTTGAGCCGATACGTTGAACTGATTTTCTTTTTCTTGCTGACCAATGACTTGTTGTCTTCACAGAACCCGCCGCCATGATCTCCAAACCCATTTTGGATATTCGTGCGCCTGAGAAAGATAAGGTCACCTTTGAGTGTGAAGTCTCCAGAACCAACGCAGAAGTCAAGTGGTTTAAGGTATGGAATAAACAGCTCTGCAGATAGCCCCTGCAACAGTTACTGTGCAGTTTCAACTGTCAAAATATGATTAAGAATAACAATAAAACTACAGTACAAAAATGAATGCTGAAATGTACAACCGTTCTCACAGGGTGACACGGAGCTAAAACCAGGGAAGAACCTGGGAATCCATTCCTCGGGCCGCAAGCGCATTCTGCTAATCCAGAAATGTAGCACAGAAGACCAAGGCACTTACATCTGTCGCTCCACAGATGACAACACGTCAGCCAAGCTCACTGTGCACGGTAATTATCATGTAGTTTGATGACGTTGTTAAAGGGAATTACTTTGAGTATGAGTTCACAGTTCAAATATATACACAGTAGAAACCTGCTAAAGGTGACTTATTCACGTGTGTCCCTGCAGCCAGAGACATTAAGATTGTGAAGAAGCTGGAGGAGGTGGAGGTGACGGAGAAGGAGAGTGCCACGTTTGTCTGTGAAATCTCCCACGACGAGGTGGACTGTCAGTGGTACAAGGGAAGCAGCAAGCTCAAAGTTGGGGACAATGTTAAAATGAGACAAGAGGGTGAGGTCAAAGAGCATAGTTGTTGTCATGGCAAGTTACACATTGCAGTACTTATTCAAAGAGTCTGTAGTAAATCTGTAGGATAAGACTGCTTTTATTTTCATTTTTACCATAGGTAGAACCTATGTCCTCCTGTTCAAATCTGTGACCCCAGAAGATGTTGGGGAGATTAAATTCACTGCTGAGAAGGCCTCGTCAAGTGCAAAACTTAAAGTCAAAGGTAAGACTGGTATATTTAGTGTGGCTTTATGCCAACAGCAACAACTAAAAAGGTTAGGGACTCATTTAGAGGCAGGTTGCAAATGGATTGCCCAAAGTAAAAGTTAAAAAATCTCGATTCAGTGAAGGCTTAGGTATGTCTTTATCAGAAACTTAGACTGGTTTGGTTCTGAAGTTTTCACCAATCAAAAAAAATCCAGTTATTTCCTGCCTTTAAATACATACTACACCAGACTTTAATGGCTCATTGAGACTTGATGGCAAATACAACAAATCTCTGCAGGAGTTTTGTTGTATTAAGGTTCATTGTCGTGTTCTTCATATATTCCTTATAGCTTTCTAAAATGATTGTTTTGGTGGAGTGCTGTTAAGTGCTTGATTTACATAGCTTGTAAAAGGCTCATTTTAGACTCAGCTGATGTTTGTTTGAGCTTGTTGAGTTTCTTCCATCTTTCACTTTTAGACTGGATTCGAGCAAACTGAATGTTAATATTTGTGGAGGAGGAGTCGCTGTGCAGTCTATGTTCCATGACTTAAGTTTAGATGGTGCTATGGAGAAGAGTCAGTAAATAGGATCTGAGTTGGGGGTAGTCATTCCCTAGAGGAGGGCTAGCGGTTAGGTTTCTCCTGCAACATGTGGTTGTATTTCAACTCGTCGCATGATGGATGTGATGGAGACCTGGCCAGGGTCCATGTCCTCTATAGAGAGGGTCTATTCCTGTCAGTCGACGGAAGTTGTTTGCATGGTATTTGAAACCGATCCAAAAAAGTGAAATAGTGTGTACAGTATATGTAATAGTGTGTGAACACCTATGACTTCTGTGTAACCTATAACCTGAACCCGACCTATCAGTAAAATGGGTACTTGGCTTGTGATAACGATTGGTCAGATATGAAGGCCTCTTGCAGTGAGACGTAGTTTGCTTGCTCCAGATTTGATTGATTTAGTTTGTTGTCAATGGCTCTTAATGTATCTCCTTTAGAACCTCAAGAAAAGACTCACATGTATATTGTATATGGTATTTGAAGTGATTTAAAATAACTTTGGAATAACGCTATAAACGTTAATTTGGGAGGTAAGAAAAGGACTTTGGCCATGGGCATGGCAGTAGGCTTTTATATTCCCTTGTGCCGTATATTGAGCACTGATGAGGCATTTGTTATCGCTCTAGAGCTGCCCGTGAAGTTTGTGAAGAGACTCCGAGATAAGATTGCGATGCACAAGCACCGTGGTCATCTGGAGTGTCAGGTGTCCCGGGCCAGCGCCAGGGTCAGCTGGTACAAGAGCAGGACGGAAATCACAACCGGCAAGAAGTACGAGATCAGAAGCGAAGATATTTACCGGAAACTCACAATCAACGACGTGTGCTCCGACGATGAAGACACCTACACCTGTGACGCCATCGATGACAAGACGTCCTGTAAGCTGCTGGTGGAAGGTAAAACAGATGGAAGACATGTGGGAACCATGGTAGCTACGCTGCAGTTTGCCTCCTATGTATTGATACGGTCAAATAGATTGTAATGATATGACGACCGCATAAATACCCTGACGAGCTTTACTGAAGTGCATAAAAAAAACCTCATGCCATCAAACCACTAAACAATGAGATGTCTGTCTGTCGGTTGGTTTGTTGTATATCTATCTATCTATCTATCTGTCTGTCTGTCTGTCGGTCTGACCTCTGCTGTATCTATATATGCTTTCCTGCTGTGTAGTTCTAAACCAAGATGCTATTTTCCTCCTCCTGGTCCTAACAGAGCAGTCCATCAGCATTGTTCGAGAGTTGAGTGCAGTAGAAGTGACTGAGCCCTTCGCTGCCGTCTTCGAAGTGGAAATCAGCATGGAGCTGGTGAAGCCTCCGATTTGGACACTGAGTGGAGTAGCTGTGCAGGAGAGCAATGATGTTGAAATGGAGAAAGAAGGCACTTTGCATCGTCTCACCTTTAAAAAGACCAAAGCATCCATGACTGGACCAGTGCAGTTCACTGCTGGCAAGAGCAAATCCATGACCCAACTCAGTGTCAAAGGTAAAACAAAGCTACTACTTAAAGCTATTACTTATGAAACATAATAAAACAATTGTCAATGTGCATAAGCTATGATTTAGTTGAATCACAGACTGTTAATGTTCCCATGTAGAGCGCCCCCTGGAGGTGGTGGAGCCCATCAAAGAGGTGAAAGCGAAGGAAAAATGCTCGGCTGTACTGAGCTGCAAGTTCTCTGCCTTGCCCAAAGAGGTGAACTGGTTTAAAGGGGAAACATTACTGGCAGCATCAGACAAGTTTAGCATCAGGCAAGATGCTTCCAAGGCTCAGCTGACCATTCAGAACCTGACTGGCGAGGACAGTGGAGAATACTGCTGTCAGTCTGGACCTGCCAAGACCAAAGGCTCACTTATTGTGGAAGGTATGAATCCAATGTTACACTAAAAATAAATTATATATTAAAGTGTAAGTGAACCCCCTGCTCGAATTCTAACACTGAGATTTAAAAAAAATGCGTGAGAGTTCTAGACGTAGGGGGACATGTTATCCCCATGGTTACAACCCATGACAACTTTGTGCTACTTTTTTTTAAGCTAGTACCGTTCGTTGTGTATGAGCATTATAATGAGTGATGTTGTATGTGAAATGCACCACACACTGCCACACACCGTGGTGTATATACGTTATAGTATATACACTATATATGTCACTATATAGTGACATATATAGTGTCCGAGAAGCTAAACCCTCTCTCGGATGCAGCCACCAACATCAACCGCTACCCAGACAGAGCCCCACACATCCACACACACTCCGTTGTGACGTTGAAGTGCCCCACGAAAAGAACGCAACTTCATTTCGGAGTAGAACATTCACAAATTGGATTTGACACCTGTTTTCATATTTTAGTAACAGTGACAAAATGCCATAGATTACTATGTTGAAGACATATTACCTATTACCTACCTAAGACATATTATCAAGAGATGATAAGCAATTATTGTCCCCGTCTCTCTTGGCGTTCCAGTACGTGACATCAAGATCACCAAGCACTTGGCCGACACCGAGGTGGATGAAGACAGCGACGCCACGTTCACCTGTGAGATTAACTACACGGACGAAGAGCTGCAGTGGCTGCTGAACGACAAACTGCTGTGCACCAATGAGGTCAACGCCATCACCCACGAGGGAAAGGCGCACAAGCTCACGCTCAAGAACTTGGCTCCACAGGACGGTGGCACGATCAGCATTCAAGTCCGTAAGGTCAAAGAGTCTGCCACGCTAAAGGTCAAAGGTGAGAACCACATGGTTGATCATGGTTGAAGTTAGTAAGGAGCTGGTGTACAAACATGTATCAGTGCTGACATGCTTAAACCTGCACTATTTTCCCATTAGCAACCTCCGTCATCTGAGATTTTCCCATGGTAGGGGAAATTCTCGAGAAACTAATAATCTTGAGTTCTGATTCAGATATTTTTTTTAATGGAGTAAATAGCTGCTACTGAAAAGTTACATAGTGCAGGTTTAACTTCTAACTCTAATACCATATAGAGAAACGGGCAGTGTTCCTCAAGTCGTTGGATGACGTCGTCGGAGAGGAGAAAGGCATGATTACTCTGGCCTGCGAGGCCTGCAAGCCCAGGGTGTCTCCCACGTGGAGGAAGGATGGAGCCATATTGAAGGCCGGCCCTAAGTACGAGCTCCTTCACACCGGCAAATCCCTGGGACTGATCATAAAGGACGTCACCAAGGAAGATGCCGGAGAGTACGGCTGCGACCTTGGAACTGAGGTGTCCAAGTCAAAGGTCACTGTAAGAGGTGAGTATCGTTTAACCACATGGCGAGATTGTGGAAGTCTTTGACATTTGTTTTACTATCTCTATATCTATAATAATAGTATAGATTCGATTAGATACACTTTATTTATTCCCAAGGGGGGAACTGGGTTGGTCACCCATGAACACAATCACACAACCTCAACGAGACATGTACACTACATCATATTCCAAAAGGGCATAATGATTGCTCAGTACACAACATACAAAAGTAAAAAAGTAAAAACGCTGTAATAAGACATTTGAAAGCACCCTTATGAACCCTGATGAACCCGATCCTGTGTTCTGGATTTAGAAATTGCCATTGGTATCACCAAGTATCTGAAGTCAGCGGAGGTCAATGAGGGAGAATCCTGCAGCTTCGAATGCATCTTGTCTCGGGAGAGCACAGACGCTTGCTCTTGGACCCTCAATGGAACAGCAGTTACTCACGGAGGACGCTTCAGAGTTTCCAGTAAAGGACGCAAGTACATGTTGACAATCAGGGATGTCACCCCTGCTGATGCTGGAGAAGTGGTATTTAGCATTAAAGAACTGAACTCCAAAACTACATTAGCAGTTGAAGGTAAGCCCTGTCTTGTCTTAAACAAAAAAAACACTCCATTAATTTTACTACAGACTACTTAACATGGTATGAAAATGGTGTGGTAAGGGTTAGGATTAATCCGGCTTTAAAAATCTGTTATATTATTATTTGTTTCAGGTAAAGCTCAGTCTTTGTCAAAGGAGCTACAGAATGTAAGCGTCAGTGCAGGGGAAGACGCTGTGTTTGCCTGTGAGGTAACACAGGTTAGCGCCACCGTAAATTGGACCAAAGACGGGAAGGGCATCCGAAAGAGCCACAAGTATGAACTCATCCAAGAGGAGAAGGTCAGGAAGATGATCATCCATGGTGTCACTGCACAGGACTCAGGGGAGTACAGCTGTGAGGTTGTTGGTGGAGCAACCACAAAGGCCAAACTGGACATTAAAGGTAGTACTGAAGTGACTCATCATATACGATTGTGGTAATCATCCACGGTAGAAAATTGCATGGAAATTGCATGGTATAAGATAAGTATAAGATATGAAAACATCTCATCTACCCTTGAATACATTACTTTAATAGTACTCAATACACAGCATGTGCTCGAATACATAATGGAAAATATGTGACTCTAAAGCAACACAAAATAATTACCGTTTGTACAATTGGTACATATTTACACTTTTATTTAATATTTACATTTACATTTACAAATATGTATTCCAATAATTTAACAGAACCAGTCCATACATTCACCAGAGCTCTAAAGGACTGTGAAGCTGAAGAGGAGGGCACCATTACCCTGCAGTGTGAGACAGCACAAAGCCCCACTATGGTGACTTGGTATAAGGGCAGCACAGAGCTCAGGTCTGGAGCTCACTATGATATGTCCCAGAAGCAAGGCATCCTGACCCTCACCATTAGACAGCTGGAGGAAAAAGACAGTGAGACCTACACCTGCGACGTGGTTACTGCCAAGAGCACAGCGAAGGTCACCGTCAAAGGTAGGAACGAGAGCATAATATTCTGTTTTGGTTCTGTTGGTAGGTTCTGTAGGTTCTGTTGGGGCTCGTTGGTTGTTGTGAACATGTATTCATTACATGAGACCTTGCACACAACCTTGACAAGACCACAGGCCACATTTACATATTGGTATTCTTCTTTTGCAATTGCTTGAAATTGTGATGTCATTACAAAGGATGTCATTTGTGATTGCTTTGAGTTTAATTATTAATGCCAGGGAAGTGAGTGAAACTGATTATTGTCTTGTCAGGTCTGCAATTGTAGTGTCATTGCAGCTGTATCCTGTGTTAATGTTACCTCATGTTGTTTTTGCAGGTTTTGCATTGTGTGTGTTCCTATGATTTTGTTTGGTCATCCCTTTTCCTCTGCAATGTGTCTCTTGGTTTGCATGGTGGAAGATTTGGATTGTATATTATGAAAAAATACTGCATTGTACACCACTGTGTGGATGTTCCACAGACCTCATGTTTCATATTGTAATGTCTTGGAGGCACTGATTGCTGCATTACAGTAGTCTTGTTTGATCAGCCCTATTATAGTCTTGTTTGATCAGCCCTACTGCTGGAATCATGCATATGACAAAAACTCTTGTTGGAAAACTGCATAGTGTCAAATCATTTTCATCATCCATTCCTCTCGTGATCTGGTCTTCATTGTCTTCTTCACCAAAGCCCAACATGATCAATGTCCTGTTCCAGTTAATGGAGTTGTCTTTATTTACCTCCAGCCCTGCCTGCCATTTTTAAAGAGCAGCTGAAGAACCAGCGTACGAAGGAAGGGGAGAGTGTTACCCTCGAATGTGCGTTATCAAAGCCTGGGGCTGAGGTTCTGTGGAAGAAAGGTTTTGAAACTCTCCAAGCTGGAGTAAAGCATGAGATGAAGCAGAGAAACACCTTCTGTGAGCTGAAAATGACACACTTGAAGGAGGAAGATAGTGGAGAATATTCCTGTGTGTGTGGAAACCAAACTACATCTGCAACTGTCAGAGTCGAGGGTATGGATATTTGTCAAATGTCATGCTTGCATTTAGTCAACTGTGCTATTATGATCATTTGTATTTGTTTATATTGAATTCATGAACAAAAGGTTTCACCTCTTATTCTGAACATTGATTATACAGCATTACCAGCAACCTTCACCCAGAAGTTGGAAAGCCAAGAAGCTGAAGAAGAAAGCAGTGTTACTCTTCACTGTGAGCTCTCTAAAGCTGGGGTTCCTGTGGAATGGAGGAAAGCAACAAAGGTCCTCAAGTCTGGAGAAAAGTACCAGATGAAGCAGAGAGCCTCAGTGAATGAACTCCTGATCAGCAACGTGGTGCCAGAAGACAGTGGAGACTACAGCTGTGTGTGTGGAGAGCAGAAGACCTCAGCTAGCGTCAACGTCAAGGGTAGGAACATATTTTCCACAACAGTGTGTTTTTGGCCAGGGACGTTTTTAAATGTATAATTAATGTGTTCTATTTTTCTAACATGTAATTTAAAGCATCTGCACTACACTTGTTGTGAGATGTCCTGTCACATTGTCCTGTTCATGTGCTTTTTGTTGTCTTGTCGTATCTGTTTTTCTGTTTGTTAGTGTAATCATGCCATATGATGGAAGAGAGTATGAGAGTCATTGTTTTAATTTTGTACTACATGTGTACATCATAGTTTATTATGTGCACTGTGGTCTCAAAAGTCTTGTCAATGAGTCAATGGGTCTCGTCAAGAGTTCTGAATTCATGAGTCAACTGATTTTGAATTTTGATTCGTAAGTTGCACACACTGTACATTTAGAACCATAGTAGAATCTAATGCTCAAAGACAAAAGGGAAGTGCATTTTAGCAAACATGTTGTGTACATGTGTGTGTGTACCTTGGGGGGTTATCTTAATTTCTTAATATCTTTTAATTTGCCATGTGTGAATATAGCCTACAATATGTTGTTACTTATTTAATATACACTGGTAGATTTAAAGTGTGTTTAAATGTGTTTGATAATAATCACAATTTTAAAATGAATCCGCCACAGCTGCAAAGCCCTCATCACAACTATCGGTAGCTTCTGCTATGAAAGCAGCGGCCAGGATTGCGACTGCCCAACAAGGTCTAGAAGGTATCAAGTGGAAGATGCAGTCGTTTATTTTCCAGCTTTACTGCCGGCTTGCCGCTTCCTGTTGATAGAGGGCTTCTTTGTTATTCCTATTTCTTCTCTGCTGCGAAAATATCATCTGGCGCAGTTAATACTGATGAGCTCTCCATCATTGCGGTAGCTTTCTAATTCCCAAATGTTATGTTACACATTTTGTGGCAATGTAGTGCTTCTGTCTGAGTGATCCCCATCTCAGGTCTTTCCCCCTAATATTGCATTGCACACGGCACTGTCTGGGGTCATTTTCACACCTACCCGGGCTTTTGTGTGCACCCCAGACAGTTTTTAGGTAGCTTGCTTCAGATATTTGATATTTGATCTAAATATTGTGTGAGCAACCACCCCCCCCCCCCC